>APFE030259636.1:0-11688 GCA_000404065.3 Pinus taeda
AATTTTGTAAAAAGATTCGTTCCAGATTTTTCTCAAATTATTTTACCACTTCAAACTATGATTAAGAAAAATTCAGTCTTCAAATGGGGAGTGCCAGAAAGGGAAGCATTTGAACTAATCAAGCAGTCAATAATCAATGCCCCAGCTCTAAATACCCCAAATGTTTCTAATCATTTTACATTGTATACCATCACATCCGATTCCTATTATGCTGCAGTACATACACAGATCAATGATCACAATTTGGAAGCACCGATTTCATTCTATAGCTCAAATATTCAAGGTGCAGAATTAAACTATTCTGAAGTAGAAAAACAAGCCTTTGTTGTATATAAAGCAGTTAAACATTACAAGCCCTTCCTATTGAAAGCCCATACAAAGGTTATAGTTACTTTCTCCTCAGTTAGACAACTGTTAATCTAGAGAGAACTGGGAGAAAAAAGGGCAAATTGGGTAACAACACTTCAGGAATATGACCTAGAAATAAAGCCAGCAAAGATTGTTAGAGGCCAAGGTTTTTGCAGGTTATTGGCAGGCGCGTCCAACATTTCGGAATCAAGCGATACAGATCAACCTCAAACCATCAATCAAATAAGTACCATTGAATCTGAATCACAGTATGCCGATTTAATATTTTACTTGAAAAATGGATATGCACCTCCCAACTTGTCCTACAAAAATAAAAGGGCCATAAGATTGAAAGCAAAATTTTTTACCATTATTGATGATGTTTTGTTTAGGCAAAATTATGATTCCATTTTACTAAGATGCCTTGAAAAACAGGAAGCACAAAGGGTCTTGCAGGAATTGCATGATGGACCAGCGGGGGGCCACTTCGGAGCTGATACAACAGCTCACAAAGTCATCCATGCTGGATATTATTGGCCCACTCTGTTTAGAGATGCTCATGAATATGTGAGGAAATGCCCAAATTGACAAACTTCAAGTGGAAGACTAAAGAAACCAACCTTTCCTCTGCAACCGGTTAACATTGACTAACCATTTGAACAATGGGGATTGGACATTATTGGAGAAATTACTCCTAATTCTTCCAAACAGCACAAGTATATTCTTACTGCTACCGATTACTTTACCAAGTGGGTTGAAGCAATTCCGCTAAAGGTAACAAACTCTGAAGCCATCATTGAATTCATAGATCAATTCATCATTACCAGGTTTGGTGTCCCGAATGCTCTTGTTTTTGATAATGCATCTTACTTTTCAGGCAATGTTATGTTTGATTTCGCAATCAAAAGAGGTTTCAAGTTCAAATATTCTGCTAACTATTATCCTCAGGGTAACGGTTTGGAAGAATCTACAAACAAAAACCTTATTAAAATTATCAAGCGAACTATCGAGCAGAATCACAAGAACTGGCACAAATATTTAATATTTGCATTATGGGCTGACAGGATAACGCAAAAGGCTTCTATAGGTTCTTCCCCATTTAAACTCATTTATGGAAAAGAAGTTGTACTACCAACAAATCTTATTCTTCCCTCTCTAGCTCTAGTTCAATTTATTGAAGAAAATCCTTCTTCTTCTTTACAACTTAGGCATGACCAAATCTTGAAATTAGAAGAAGAAAGAGAAAAAGCCAAGACTATTCATGCGAAACATCAACAGATCATCAAGTCATCATTTGATTCAATCTCATCTCGTTCTAAGCAATTTCAAGTTGGTGATTTAGTCCTGAAATGGGACAAAGCCCATGAAGATAAAGGAAAACACACCAAATTCCAGAAAATGTGGCTTGGGCCATTTCAGATCTGTGAAAAGATAGGCCATTCGACCTTCATGCTACAAGATTTGTCAGGGTTGAGAGATTTTCTCCCTGTTAATGGCCTAATCTTAAAGAAAATTTTCAACTGAGGAGGTAACCCCTTCTCCTTTTATAATTTTTATAGTTTGTAGCAAAATTAGAAAATAAAACTGTAAGGCATTTTCTATTTGACCTTTGCTGTATTCAAAGAGTTTCTCGAAAACAAGCAATGCGATATTTACTTTTAATAAACAGAAGTATTAAAAAAAAGGAATAATTTCTAGGAAATTAGTTATAATTGCATTCTGAAACTACAATACAATCCTAGTGAACTCCTCTTGAAGTTTATAAATCTTGTAAATCTTTTTAGATTTTTCAAATTGGTTATAAAAGGTTATAAATATTAAAATAGAAGCTAATCCAAGTTCAACATCTCAAACTCTTGCCTTGTCATCCATCCTACCTTAAGGAGGAAAATTGTCTATCCTATTTTACCTGAGTTCATGATTATTCAGGATGAAATTCCAAGAATACTAGGTATAAAAGTTAAGAGGTATTATTACAAGCCTACTTACCATGTTCATAGGAAAATAGTTTAGCTGACATTACCAATACTGCATACCAAAACAGGGTAATGGCTTCAATTGTAAGAAAAGGGGTCTCATCACGAGCCAGCTTGTTCGGTTAGATTACTACCAGTGAATGGCATTGTCAATTAACTGGCTACCACACCAGGGCAATGACTTTTTATCTTACAAAATAGCAGAAAATGAAAAGAAATGTGAAAAAACATGTTTTTGAATTCATTTTGTTAATCATGCTCTGAAGTGAATAGGACAATAGACAATGATATGGTTAAAAGGTATCCCTGCCGAGACTATGGACGTTTCCTGGCAGCAGAGGCTCTACCTATGGAAAAAGAGTTAATTTTAATAGTTGAGTTGGAAAAGTTTCCTGTTTTATCAATATCAACCAATAAATGCCAATTTAATAATCTGGAATGTATCTATTTTTAAACGAGAGAGGAAATTAGCAAAGAAAGTTTTGTTTTCTTTAGAATGCAATAATGCCTAGTTATATTAGAATTTTCCCTTTTGAATAAAATTTCTATTTTGAAAAGAGTTTAATTATTTCTATACTTTTCAGAGATAACTGTTTCTTCCAGCGAATCGCCAATTGTTGTGCAATACAACAACCCCCCATTTCATATCATTAAAATTCCAAAATTATAGTGTGAAATGGGTCCCTTTTGATTTTTGTTTTAAATTGGTATCAATTTAAAGTTCTATTTCAAAAAAGGTTCGAATAAAAGAAAACATTATTAAAAGGCCTTTTTTTAATAAAACCAATTGATAAACCCCAACATAAAACGATTTATCTTTATCATTGTGATAAAGCAATCGCAAGATCGCATATCGCAATAACAAAGAAAACTCAACTTAAAGGACATCTTGGTTTTCGCCGATGCGAAATCGCAATCGGATATCGGCAAAGAATAAAGTAACATGAGTAACGACCCTTTCTTTGATGCGATGTGAAATCGACAATCGGCAATTGGCGATAACACTTATAGTGCAAAGAAGCTCCCCCTCACCCGATGCGATGCGATATCGCTATCGGCGATCGACGACTTACCATGCCCTCATCCTAAGCAGCCCTACCAGCTATGCCCGACGCGATGCGATATCGCTATCGGCGATCGGGGATTCCAAACAAAACCAATGCAATAACTTAGCATTTCCCCGATGCCCGATTGCGTAAAGGGTAAAAAAGCGCAGTTTTCAAAGTAACAGTCATAAAGGCAGTTTAATATGATTTATTCGTAATTAAGGCCATATCCTTTGGAAAGCCTCTCATCCGCGTTCAAATCGCCAAATCACCCAAAGCATGCTTCAAATAAATCATTCGACCATTAATCGAAGCAACTGGAATTAATGAGATTGACAGGCCATAACGACCATTTAATGAGAATAACAGGCTTGAGATCTATCCACGGATTTGATCCTAAGGCCACCTTAAGTCGATTGATCGCTATGAATGCACCTAGATATATATACTTCATGCTTTTCAATTCATGTTATTGTTGCCTGTCTTACGCCTATCTTTCGCTCTGTGCAGAATTCTTCCATAGAAACAAAAGAAAGTGGAATGGGAAAGAAATCCAAGAAGACTACAATGCCTACTGCTCCGCCAACCGCAGGGCAAGCTGTCGCTGATCCAAGTGGAAAGAACAAAGGGCTTATATCAGATACAACATGCTTAGGACTCACGAGGACCACTTGGCAAGGGACTTATAATTTGATTGAAGCAAAAGGGCCAAAGGTGACCGAAATAGAAATTTCATGTGATAATACCAGCAAATCTGATGCCAATATAAAAGACTTGGCCAACTCCTTTCTACACAGAATAGCGGCTCGGGAGTAGATTCTTCCTTACACGGATGTGGTAAGGTGGGCAATCCAAGAGCTCCCAATTATCAACAGATTGTTTAACACTGCGGACGGGAGGATTTTCGGTTCTTTTCGAGCCGAAGATCTAAGGCTAATGTATCACTTACCGGCAGAAGAGAAGAAATATAATGTTGCATTTCTGGAGAAATTTCAGGCAGAGAACGAGACCGAGTCTAAACCAATTCGAGGCTGGAGACAGAATCCAGCAAAACACAAGCATGAAACCTCGGGTAAGTACTCAGTTGACTCCCTGTGTTCTCCTTACTGTTATGCTGGAATTATGATGTGTAGGCTATAGGGATTGCATGACTCTGCCAATTTCACCATAGAAATGGTTCCCCTAATGGAGGCAGCATGTAGTGGAGAAATTATGGATTGGGCGGTCATATTATCCAACAAGTTAGCTAAAGCCATCCTCGATTTCAGGTCTGACTATCATGTCACAGAGAGGGTTATCCCGCCATTTTATTACAGTGCCTATGTTATGGATGTGTTGTGTTTTAATTATGAGTTTCCTGTGCTGGGATGGAGGTGGACATCGCAAGACCCCACACCCATTCACATATATTATCAAAAACTATGGAAGACTGGTTATAAGCACCACCTATAACAAATCTGCAACGGTTTTATGTTGCCAATTCATTATTCCATTTTTAATAAGCCTGCCCCAAAGATTTCTGAGCAAGCAGGGGTAGATTTGACTGCAGTAGCAAGTTGGTTTGGGGAGGAGAAATTCACTTACATCAGAGTTTTTGGCAGTCAGGCCAGGCCACATGTGCTACCACTTTACATCCCCGATAAGCTACTTGCCAGGGAAGTAGCTTATCAAATCAGTGCTGAAGGGGTTACCCAGACCCTGAAAAGAGCTAAAAAACATGTTTGGCCTTCTTTTCCATTACGAATTGGAATGTATACCCTGCATGACATCAAGCATGCAGAGAAGGAAGCTAGGAAAATGAATTTGCTCACTCTGGCTACTCTGCCAAGAAGGCAGTATGATCCAAGGAATATCGCTTACAATGCGCTCGACCAGGCCAAATTGGCCAAGGTCGAGCACAAAGAAGACAAATTCGAGGATTTGTTCGCATCGGTCGAATCGCTGTATCCCAAGGTTTTTTCCAAAGTTCTTTTTTTTTTTCGCTTGCCAGAAATGTGTATAATGATGAAGGGCTAGTCGAATTTAACAGAATTAGAGAACAGAGGTTGCAAACTCTGCCTCTAGACCTGTTAGCGACTGTTCCGACAACAACCAGGTCAAGCGAGTCTGAGCAACGAGATAATACACCACCTCCTACTACATCAAAGCAGCAGCAGGAAGCGCATAGCCAGAGGCAGGAAGTGACCCAGGAAAATGTGCAGTGACAAGAAGAAACCCAAGCGAAGACCCAAGAAGAGAGCAACTCTAAGAATAACAATGATATATTAGTTGATCCGAATTTGCTCCAGTAATGGAAGCAATTCAGTACAATTATCGATAACCTAGAGTGCTCTAAAGATGATGAGGTTTCTAAACAAGGTGATACACAGGAAGCGACATCGAAACCGGTTTCGGGCGAAACCAACGGCCTACCCAAAACAAAAGAACCAGAGATAATTCCTAAAGATCCAACGAGAGAAATCGTTTTGCAAATTGAAGAGATTCCCCCTTTGGATGTATTTTATAGCCCTAAGCATAAAGCTGTTGTAAAGCGACAGAGGAAAATGAGAAGAGTTGATCAACCTTCCCCATTGCCTGAGTTAACAGTAACGGGCAATGTTGTATGGAAAGAAGAATTCGACCCCTCCGATGACTTAACCAAGCTATCGCAATTCGCTGGAGCATATTCAGCGGCAACCATTGATAAAGCATCGAAGGTAAGCAATTTATTAAAAACAAAGGACCAAGACATCTCTTCACTACAGGCGAGACTATCAGAAGTTCAGCAGAGGGCAGAGCAAGCGGAGAAAGAATTGCTAGTGCAGCAACAAAACAATAATCAGCTGACCAAGCAATTACAAGAGCAAAAGCAGAGAATTGATGAAGGCGCAATCCAAAGGAAAAAGGAGCTATCGGCGACACTGGAGTAGTTAAGAATATCAACTGAGGGAACAATGAAAGCAAAAGATGAGAAAATCGCTCAATTGACCACTCAAATTGAGCAAATGAAAAAGCTCCCTCAGATAGATGAGTTCAAAGAAGAAGCGCTCCAGTTAAATAAGGCATTGATTAATCAGGTTAAGCTACTATGTCAACAAATTACACAAGCAGAACCATTGTGCGAGTTGGTAGCATCCATAAGCGAAAAGGTAGAAAAAGCAAGAACCGATTTGGATCAGGCCGAAGAAACACTGACAAACTTTATAGAATGGTAGGATTCCGATATAGGCCGGGAAACTAATCTACCGAGAATTCTGGAATCGCACAAAGAGATATTATTCACAGAATGGCAATCGCAACTAATGAAGGCAGAAAGAGAAATTTCCATATGCAAAAAAATCAGTGGAAATTTGGTTGAATTAGTAAATAATACACTTTATTTATCTAATATGATTTCCTAATGCACTCCAGGTCAATTAATAGCGGCAAATATGTTGGAGCACTCATGTTATCCGGAGCTAGAGAAAAACGCAAGATTGATTGTTGGAATCAACAGTTTGACATGGGATGCTTATTGGTTCTTCTTAATCAAGCCATACAGCCAAAGAGCCACCTTTAAATGCCTAACAGATGCTGTCGGGTATATTATACCCGACATTCAGGATGCCACCTTCGCCGCCCAATTCAGTTTGCGCCTCAACAAACCGCCAGAAGTAGAACCAATGCTTGCGACAAGCCAGCTTAGGTTTAAGAGCAAACAACCTGAGGCATGACTCACTTCGCCGACTGCCAGATCACCCCTGAGAGATAGACTGCATTTACTGATATCAATTTAGTAGGATTTTGTTTCATAGATTTTTTTAGCTTAGTAGTATTTATAGACCCTTTCATGCATTTAGAAAGGGTCGTAAAAGTTTTGTATATGACTTAAACCCTGAAGTTGCACTATTGTACTTCAGGGATATTTTTTTTATGAAACTCGACCAATTATTCTGAATTTAATGAGGAAGGTTTTATGCAAATGTGCAATACTGTCATTGTTTGAAAGCATTTCTGTGTTGAAGAAGGAATCTTGAATAGCGATTGATATTTCAGATTGATCTACAGCTCACATGGTACTATTATCTGCGTCTGTACTCATTTTCGTTATATAAATTGTTGTTTAAATCGCTCTTGCTATTATCGCTTATATATATATATATGTGTGTGTGTGTGTTTTTCACAGCATTCCTTATGCATTCCACTATTGGTTGTTTATCGCATGCTTCCATTTCAATCGTATATATGTATCGATGATATAAACAGTGAATGCAGTAATTTGTATTTATCGCTTCATTGTGACTATTCACATGAAGTAATCTTTGAATGATTGAATGTCTCTTATTTATTTTACAGAGTCATCTATATGCCTGTTAGATAGATAAAGATTATTTAACGCTGCATTCCGAATGAATAAGTTGTTCCCGGGATTAGTAATTAGTTTCCCTATTTCTGTCAATAAGAAATAAGCTAGTTGCCTAATCACTTAAAGCAATCTATTCATCACCATCCATCCCTTTTAAATTTCATTATCGGGAAAACTGGTCCCCCGTTATCTCCAGTCGGAGCCACCATTCAAACGGAAAAAGGAGCTGTACTAAGGTCCGGACCTGGGTGGTTATCCCCCAATGTTGTGGCAAGCGATTTCCGAGGCCTCAACATTTCTGGCCGCTAGAAGGAGGGCCATCCGCTATGAATGGCGAGTAAGCCAACACCTACAAACCATTCAAAGAGTAATTCACCCTCCGCCTCTCCTCAGACATCTCGTTCGCATTCTGAATCTCCAGTATCCAGACGAGACGAAGAGGAATCAACCACTACTGCTCAATTACAACATACTTCAGAACACTTAAGTTCGAAGTCCCCTGAAGTTCAATCCATCATCCAGAAACTTCAAGGCTTCTCAATTTCCCCTCCTAGATCTGAAGTATCACAAGGCAGTCAGACTTCGCAATTTTGCTTACCCCCTCATCTTACCAGACTCCAAAGCGAAAAGCTAGGTATTGAACCACCTGAATTTCCTTTACCCGAAAGGAAAAGGATCAAAAAGACCGTTGAAGGTTCTGGTAGTGAAACCCTTTCCCCATCATCTTCCATTTCATCATCACCTGTGCAAAGTCATACGCCCACTTCACCACTCCATATAGTTGTTCACCAAGGGACTTCATCTCAAGCATCGCAATCTTTTCAGTCTGTACTTCCACCTCCCCCTCAAGCACCTGGAACGCCACAAGCGATTGTTGGTAATTCGAAAATGGCCCAAAGACCATGGAGAAGTCCTGGTGCGGTTACCATGCCTGCACCTTTACATCCTTTACCCGATTACCCCGAAAAATGGTTACCCAAATTCAATCCAGATGCTGGAACTTCTGCAGAAGAAAATATTAACAATTTTATGTTGTCAGTCAATCTAAAGGGAGTCACTGAATAAGATGTGGTAGTAAGATTATTTCCCTATTCACTACAAGGATCTACAGGGTCTTGGTATTTTTCCTTTCCCTCTGGATCCATCACAAGTTGGAACATCTTCCAGGAATAGTTTCTTACCAAATACGGTGATGACAGATCCTTAGCTACACTTGTCCATGATCTTTCAAATTTAAGGATCGAGTCGAGAGAACCCATCAAAGAGTTCAACTCCAAATTTAACAAACTCTTGAACAAAATCCCCACTTGTGATAAGCCAAGCGAACAAGTTAGAAGCGAGTGGTATATCACTGCTTTGCATTCAAACATTGCCATATTTGTTGATAGGGCCAAACAGCCCACATTGGCCGAAAACATGAAGGAAGCACTCGCTGTGGAAAAAAGTGTAATCGCCTTAGAAAAGAAAACTGCCTTGGAAGAGAGAAAATCTAAAAAATTATCCTTTAAAGATGACTCTAAGAAAAAGAATACTAAGGATCCATATGACATGGAGGGCCTTCAAAAAGTCCTTAAAACTATGTTGAACGAAATGGTTGAGATCAAGAAACAGGTATCAGAATCCTCAACAAAGAAACCATATAGGAATTTCAGGAAACCCGAGTCCAAACCCCCAAACGTTATATCATATGCAGACTCGGATCCTGAGGAAGAAGAAGAGGAAGAAACATTTACACCATCTGAGGGAGAAGAAGAGGAAGTAGTTGAATGTCACGGAATGTGGGACTTTATACTCCCTAATTCCGATACTAATGTCGAACAAGAAGCCTTTCCTGTCACTACAAGGAGTAAAGGTACTCCCGATCCTGTTCAAGCTAATCCAAATAAAAGGAGTGCTGGAACCAATACTAAAAGGAAAAGGTATCCGTTAGGAAGCCAGTCGCGACAGTATCAAACAATCAGCCATCATCCTCTACTACACCTTCGTCATCTAAAACATTGGTAGTCTCCGATTCAATGGATTATAATATTGTCGATGACATGAAGAAAACTAAGGCAAACCTCACCATGTTTGAACTTAGTAAATTAAAACATCAGCAAAAATTACTACTCAAAGAATTTAATGTTGTTCCTTCTTCACCTCTTCCCACCACTAAAGTTGCAAGTGACTCAGGACAACCCCATGCTGGTAGAGTTGACGCAACTGACACTATTCTGATTTGAGACAGATCAAACTCCCATACCCCTCCTTTCCTCTTGACTTATGAAATTTATAATCGAAATCTACACAACTATTTACTTGATTCTGGGGCATCTTCGAACATAATTCCTGCTTCAGTTTGCTCCGAACTGAATACAGAACCCCAGAAGTCTTCTATTCACATCGTGCAGTTAGATAGAACTAAAGTTCAAGTTCTAGGAGAAATAAACTCTGTAACAATCAGGTTATCGGCAAATCCAAGAATTGTCCAAAGGATTGATATTCTAGTCGTCGATATACTTGAATTCTATGGGTTGATTTTAAGCAAGGATTGGTCAGAAAAACTCCATGGGTATATTTCTACCGATTGGTCACATATGTGGCTCCCCTATAAGGGAAAGCTCAATCAAATAAAGATTGATCGAGAGAAACATATGACCCACACTGTTACAGAATTTGAACAAGAAAATCAGCCATTCGCATTCAACAATAATATCCTCGGAAACTATTCTTCAAAGTCATTTTTCGGCAATTATATTGCCCAGCCATCCCCTTTCTCAGTCAATGATTTCGCATCACAGATCGAAAACTTTTCACAGACCGACAGGTCTAAATGCGTTAATGTTGCTGAGAATGATGTAACAAAAACTGTAGATAATTCATTATTTTGGTCTTTATATTTTGATGGATCTAAGTCCAATGAAGGATCAGGAGCAGGTTGCATTTTGGTCAGCCCGCAAGGGGAAAAACAATGTTGTCCTGTAGATTAGAATTTGAATGCACCAATAACACAGCCCAGTACAAAGCGCTAGTCCAAGGATTATACAAAGCGATCGGCCTCAAAGTTCAATACTTAAAGGTCTTTGGCGACTCTAAAATTATCGTTAAACAGGTAAGGAATACAATTCATTGTCTTTCGAACCATATTAAGCATTATCAATCGCTGGTACAAGAGCTAACATCCTTTTTTTTGGAATTCAATATTTCTTCCATTCCTAGGTCACAAAATTCGGCAGCCGATTTGCTAGCCAATGTCGCTTCCAAGTTGCTCCCTTCTGAAGACTATAGTCCAGATAGGTTTTCAGTAGAATTACTTTTTAGGCCATCCATTCTTGACAATGTAACCAATTGGAGAGTGTTTAACCATGATGATGACATTTTACAATTTCTAACCTCTGAAAAATCCTATGACAATCAAATCATTGAGGAAGATGAGCACGATACTCAAATGCAAGGTAAACATGACGAGAACTCAATCCCTAAGCGTGTAGTGAAGCTTGAAGATCTTTACGATATTAAAGATAGGTTCAAACCTGTATCTAACGCAAAGCTTCAGAGCTCTACCTTAAGGTTTGAATTAAGAAACCTTGGCACCGAAAAAAATCCTCAAAACATTAATTTAGGATTAGGACTTTCCATAGAAGAAAAGGAAGCATTTATTAGTTTGTTACGAAAGAATAAACATGTTTTCGCTTGGAGATATGATGATCTAAAGACATATGACACATCTATTACTCAGCACACTATCCCAATGCTTCCCGAACAGAAACCAGTTCAACAGAAATTGAGAAAAAATCATCCAAATCTAGAGGGACAAATAAAATCGGAACTCAACAAACTTTTGAAAGCTAAGATTATTTTTCCCGTACGACACTCAAATTGGGTCTCCAATATGGTACCAGTCAGAAAGAAGAATGGCGACATAAGGATTTGTATTGATTTCAGGAATTTAAATAAGGCAAGTCTAAAAGATAATTTCCCATTACCCACTATGGAGCAGATACTCCAATCAGTG
>APFE030259639.1:8687-40264 GCA_000404065.3 Pinus taeda
ATATATATATTAGGACATTTAAGAAATATATGCAATCATAAAGCATATATGATACATTCTAATTTATTACATTATGATAAAATTGTCAATTGTCAATGCATAAACTATAAGTATCTAAATTTACATCACATTTACTCATGAATAATCACATAATGAAAATAGAAATATCCAAAACCAGCTACGAGAAATTTCTAATTTTGTCTCGTGCTTGATTGGGAGTCTCCTCCTGCATAGTCGAACAACCTTAGTCCTCTTGATTAAATACAAGTTTCGTACCCTAGTGCCCTACATTCTCTTGATTATTGGAAGTCTCCCCTCCATAGAGGGCTTGGTTCTCTTGATTAAATACAAGTTCCATAGCCTAGTACATGATAAAATCCAATGGAAACATTGCAATCCCCCCAATCCTGAAATCCTGAAAAACAGATAAGTCTGCTGGATTTTGAGTGAGATCTAAAATTCTACTTTTTCCATATGAAATCCAATAAGGGCGAAACCACTCTCAAACATCCTGAGTCATTTCATGGTAATGTTAAAAATTTAAGTAAAATGATTAAAATGAAAAGTAAAGGAGAATAACACTTTTACTTTAAGAATTTAACATTACCATGAACTGCATATCAACACTAGGGAAAAAGTTCACTTTTATAACTTTAGACAGACATCTAGAATCAATTAGAAGTCACTAGGCTAACGTAAGAAAAGATTAGAAAAACAAATAAAAATAAAAACACAAGTAAATACTAAAACGTGGGTCGTACGACCGTGAAACGCGTTTCAAGCCGTACTGGCCACGTTTCAGTTTCGTGAAATGTGGAAGTACAGCCTGAAACGCGTTTCAAGGCCATACCAAATGCGTTTTAGCGTTTCATACTCGTTTCCGTACGGAAACGCCCTCCTACCCCACGTTTCCTGCAACATAGATTTGAAAGATCTTAAAATTTTATAGAGGTACTAACCCAAAAACACCCTGCAGATAAAGATAATCGTTAGATAAATCCTTAGGCTTATATGAAGTAGGCTCTTCAAAAAGTATGTGTTGAGAGTTAGCTGGTCCAACCGAAGACTATCCCCAAACACTCAATGAGAACCCTGAGAGATCTTCTGCAAACACTAGATCAACCATCAAATCAAGTAGAGAAATAGAACAACAATAAAATTCTAAAGAAATAGAGATACCTGCTACTTCAATCAAAATAAAAAATGTTCCCCTAGATCCAACAAACTGAATAAGATACAGGTATTCAGATTATTCTAAGAGACCTATTGATTGACAATTTTCACATAATATTAAGCTGAAATTAAAACAATGTTACCGTAAATTCATAAAGATGAACACTACAGCACATTGAAACCCCAAAGGCTTTTGCATTCATTCAAAAAAGTATACGAGAGCTTGAGAGCTTAGTACACAATTCAAAGATCGGTTGAATTGACTAACAAATGACCTCCTATTTAAAGATAAATCCTCCAACGGCTAGTACGAGTGATCCTTGTCAAAGCAATCTCAACCGTCGATGAGGATCAAATTTTTTTTAATCTCATCCATCGAAATTTTAATTCTTGAAGAAATTCAAATTTTTCAATTAAATGCATTTTAATTAATTCAAAAATTAAATTTTTGAATTAATTTCCTTAAAATTTTGACTTTGACTTAACCCCAGGGACCAAAGGCTTAAAATTTAGCAAAATATTTAATTTACCTTAATCGCGGGACCTTTTAAAATTTGAATTTTAAGAAGCAACGAATTTTGTCTTTGGAGAATTTAAATTTACTTAGAACCAAGAATTAATTAAATTTTTGGCTTAGGATTTTAATTAATTTTTTGGCCAGAAAATTTAATTAATTAACCTGAAAGGATAAATTATTTTTTCCAACCTTCAAGACACTTTACATCATAATTTTAATATTTTTACATCATAAGGGGGAAAACTCATTTGAAAAAGACCCTCACAGACTACCCATTTCTGCAACACAAATATAATCCAGCAGAGCAAGTAATTTGTAATAAAACAACCCAACCAAATAGTTAGAATTATTCTCAAATCACTTTTACATAGACTCGATCTAGAACACTAGGACTCGCCTAAGATCCCAGTGACAAAATCCATTTTGGCTTTGAGGTAAGACTGAAGCAAAACTCTGTCGACCATCCGAGAATGGATCGATGAGACAAAAAACCTCCCGAAATGTAGATCGTCACTAGAAAAGTAGGTTTACCTAGGCAATTACTTACACAACATGAATATGAGAAGATTACTTACATTATACATATGCAAAAAAGGTTTACATAACATCTTAAAAGTGACACTGATGATGATAGTTGTACGGCACGGACACGCTGATCAGGCATTATTCCTTTTGTGAAAAAATGGGGTGTACTACTATGGGTCGTTGACACGTAGTGGTCAACATGTATTAATTTAACTGTAGGTGTAACTTCTAGAAAAAGACGAGGATCAAGCGTAAATGATCTTAGCCATTGATTAGCTTCTAATCTGGGTCATTGAATGTCAACGAGAAGATTATTTAAGGAAGCTTGAGGATCATTTGGAAAATACACATAGAGTGAGTTCAGAAGTTCGATTTTCTAAAGCAGAACAGTTGTCGGTAGAATATCAATAGTGAGCTTGTGGAGTGAGGGGCAAAGATAGTTGAGTTGGAGTATCTTCTATAGAGCCCAGGATACACAGCAAAGAGGCAGAGAGACACCAGAAGGAGGCAGCGCAGGACCCAGGAGGGGTTGACGCTGAGCTAGAAGGGCTCACGCAGAGGTTGACGCTTAGTGAGAAGGGCTCACGCAGAAGCAGCGCAATTCTCCAAGCAGAAGTCCAACTTTGCGAAGGGAGATGACATTTCTTAGCCAGGAGGGTTGGAAAATGCTCCAGAAGACAAATCGATCCCCAGTTGAGTTGACACAAAGCCTTAGAGGCTGACGTTGGGCCCACGCAGAGGCAACACAGAAATAGTTGATGACATGTTGGTTTAGCTGTCGGAACTTGTCAGGTAGAGTGAGGTAATCTCACAAATTTCTTCTGCCAATTTATTTCTCTGTAACTGTATTGTTGGGAGGGCATCCAGAGTTGTATTCAAAAAACTACTGCATAATAATAAAAGCCATCAGATCTACTACACCAGTTTTCCTGCATTGGGTTTTTCCAGGGATATTTGTCCAAAAAATACTATGTCATTTATGTGTATCTTTCTCTATTGTTTTGTTCTTGTTTCGGCATATAATTTAATTGGTGTAGGCTGCAGTGTATGTATTTCGATATTTTCCATAGGAAATTGCGAATAACTTGTTTATGTAAATCTAACAAGTAGAAGAAATATCATCAGTGTTGCAATAGGAATTCTCAAGTTTAAGGAATTGGTATCATAGCAAGTGCAGATGAAACAAGAAGAGCAGTGCCGAGAACCCAGCGTTGAGCAGAAGAGGGAGATCGAAATAGCTGCAAGAGGTAGCAGTTCGAAACCCCAGAGGGTTTGCACAGTCTAGGCTGGAGGGCAAAATTTCGAGGCTATCTCTCTCTGAGTGACTTGACAGAGAGAAGGCCTTCCAGATCAAAATATTGTCGTGGCAGAGGGATCACTATTGAAGCCTCGGCATGAGGAGGAGCTGGTGGGATGCAATTTTTTTGCAGGTCGTTTTGTTGGGCAGAAAGATGTCAGAAGAGAAGAGAAGCACTCTGAGGGAATTTTTCCTCAGAAGACTTCCCGCCAAGAAGTTTGTTTTCTTATTGGCTGAGTAGCAGCAATAAGACGCAGAGAGGAGCAGTTCGACAGTTTTCGTGGCAGAAACCGCAACCAGTGGCTTGAGAGATCAGGATAGATTGGACGGAGCATCCAACTATGTCATCTGGAAGGCAAGGATGTCATTCCTTCTAGATGAGCATTTTCTCAAGACCTATGTCGACAGTGTGGTGGGTGTGCCTGCAAATGCAGATCTGTTGAAAACATACAAGGTAGAAATGGCGAAGGCAAAGCGAATGATCCTCGATGGAGTGAAGGATCATGTGGTCTATCACATCGCTAGCAGAGGGACTGCTAAGGAGATGTGGGATGCATTGTCTATGTTATATCAAGGATCTTCCGAGCAGCGGAAGATGTACTTAGAGCAGAAGTTGAGATCTGCTCAAATGCAGAAGGGGGAGCACGTAGATCCTTTCCTCACGAAGCTTCAGGAGACCCGAGATGAGTTATCAGCTGTGGGATCTACACCTCAAGATTCTGAGCTGGTTAGGTTGGCCCTCAATTCCGTCTCAAATGAGTGGCAAGTCTTTGTCCAGAGTATCCTGGGCAACGCTACTTTGCCGAATTGGGATGAGATGTGGGCAGCTCTGAAGCAAGAGGAGCTGAAGAGAGACTTGGTCAAGTGTAAGCTTGACAAAAGCAATAGTAGTGGGTCGAAGCCCAAGGAAGAGGAGGAGAATGCAACCCTAGCAAGGAAGGGGCAACAGGAGCAGCGAGACGTAAAAAGGACGTCTCGAAGATAAAGTGCTTCAGGTGTGGTGAGATGGGTCACTACGCAATACAGTGTCCTCTTAGAAAAAAAGACAAAGATGAGAAGCACATCCGAAGGCTTCACCACAAAGATTGAAGAGGAGTTCGCCATGATAGCTGAGATACCTCCAGGAGGGAGGTGAGCTGATTTGGAGTTGTAGTTCGAAGGAGCTACAAGTGGGCAGGATCCTTGAGGAGCCCACCTCTCGGATCAATACCTTGCTACAAGAGCCCAGTTTTGTGATAGCAGGATGGACTAGTGTCGGATGGTGCCAAGGAGCGTCGGAGAGACACTTGCAGTGGGTAGGAGCACCAGAGACTGAACAGCGCAGAGCAGTGCAGATGGCACAGAGCAGAGGTCAGCAATAGCGCAGTAGATTCAGAGGGTCAGAGTAGAGACTAGCAGTAGTCAGGCTCCAACATTCACATGGTATCATATTGAACACAGTTAGTTTAGTAATTTGGATGTTTTTTCGTTGTTGATGCAATAGCAGCAGCAGTTTGCAGTGCAAAGGCAGTTGGCAGTGCCAGTGCCAACAGCAGCACGAATGCAGAAATTTAGAGGGAGTTGTAGTACAGATGCAATGTTGACACTGGACAGTGGTAGGGTTAGCAGCAATACAGATGCAATGTTAACAGTGGCAGGGTTAGCAGCAGTACAGATACAACGTTTGCGCAGTGGTTGGTGGACAGCATGTCAGACATCAGCAGCATAGAGGGAGATGTTACAGAACAAAGTGATGCTTTAGCAGGTTGCATGAGCACATTACTCGCTAAGAGGGAGTGTTGATTTCTGGTAGCATCGAATGTGATCTAAGTCTCAAATTTTGCAGGGAGGTTTGGGAACATGTATTCCAAAGAACCCAGAAAGCATTTTGGGAAATTCCACCAAGAAAGAGTTTTATTAAAATAATTAATTAATTTTAATGGGACACTAAGTCTATACTTAGAAATATAAAATAAATAATGGGTATTAATTTAACTGTAGGTGTAACTTCTAGAAGAAGACGAGGATCAAGCAGAAATGATCTTAGCCATTGATTAGGTTCTTATCTGGGTCGTTGAATGTCAACGAGAAGATTATTTAAGGAAGCTTCAGGATCATTTGGAAAATACACAGAGAGTTAGTTCAGAAGTTCGATTTTTTGAATCAGAGCGACTACCAAGAGAATATCGATAGTGAGCTTGTGCAGTGAGGGACAGGGATAGTTGCGTTGGAGTATCATCTCCAAAGCCCAAGATATGCAACAGAGAGGCAGAGAGACACCAGAAGGAGACAGCGCAGGACCTAGAAGGGGTTGACGCTGAGCCAAAAGGGCTCATGCAGAGGTTGGCGCTGACCTAGAAGGGCTCACGCAGAGGTTGACACTGAGCCAGAAGGACTCACGCAGAAGCAGCACAGTTCTCCAAGAAGAAGCCCGAATTTGCTGAGGGAGTTGACATTTCTAAGCCAGGAGGGCTGGAAACTACTCCAGAAGACAAATCGATACCCAGTTGAGCTGATGGTGAGCCTTAGATGCTAACATTGGGCCCACGCAGAGGCAACGCAAAAATAGCCAAGGACACATTGGTTTAGCTACTAGAACTTGCCGAGTAGAGTGAGGTAATCTCACAAATTTCTTCTGCCAATTTATTTCTCTGTAACTAGATTGTTGGGAGGGCATCCAAAGTTGTATTCAGAAAACTACTGCATAATAATAAAAACCCTCACTGTTGCACCGATTTTCCCACATTGGGTTTTTCTAGGGACATTTGTCCAAAAAATACTGTCATTTGTGTGTATCTTTCTCTTTTGTTTTGTTCTTGTTTCGGCATATAATTTAATTGATGTAGGCTCAAGTGTATGTATTTTGATATTTGTCATAGGAAAATGCAAATAACTTGTTCATGTAAATCTAACAAGGAGAAGAAATATCATCAGTGCTGCAGTAGGAATTCTCGGGTTTAAGGAATTTTCACAATGACATGCAGATCTTAAAACTAATGTGAGATGCACGAATCTTGGTTAATTTTAGTTAAAGGCCTATCTAAGTTTTAACCCTTCGATCCTTTCTATATTGAGCCTGATTCTGTAGTAAGTGGTAGAGAGAAAATAAGCTGAAGCACACTAAGGTGTGATTAATGATACCTCTCCTGAAAATCTAACATACCCAGTGCTTCCAGCACTGCAGATAACTGTGGCTCTGATGACTGCAAGGTCATTGTTTTAAGTACTAAGAGAAACAAGATTCTCAAGCAAAGATGGATGGGTACCTATCTTTCTATTGACCAAGCTTATGCTTGGAAATAAATTTTAATTATGTAAGATTAACTTAATATGCAAGTGCACGAGATGATTAGAAGATGGAGATGAAACTAGGTCAAGGATTGAAAGTGCTTATATCACAATTTACTTCTGAATTATATGCCAAAGCCAAAATAAATATTCACTCACAAGACAATGACTGAAAGATAAACTTCTTAAAACATTAGGCTCATCACTGTGCTTAAAATATCACAGTATAATGCCCAATATGAAATTAAATCAGAAGCTTATCACTTTAATTTATCTAGATTCTTTCCAATACAATCATAGTTCAAAGAGAACAAAAATCTCTTCATAGTTATCTTCAGATCCTTCAAGATCACCCTTTCCTTAGGAATTTTCCAAGATAATGCCAATTATGTAGATGCTTAAAATACTCAATTTAGGAAACGAAAGATATACAATTTTCCACAAGACCATGATAGAGTATTCAATAAAAGTTTGATCACAGTTACTTGAAAATTCTCAAAATTAAATATGCAATAAATATCCAATAATTCAAGTAAATAAATCCACACTTAGAAATAATTTTCCTTTTAAACAATGAGCGATCTCAATAGATATCAAGTATCAAAAATTAAAACCTAATGTCAATGATCATGAAACCTAGCTAAAGCATGCAAAAGGCTTAACCACTTAAATTTCGAAAATTAATTACGAGGAAAAACCATGAAATTTAAATGTTAATCAAATAAATACTTCTTCAAGAAATTCTAGAAATTAAAATGATTTTCTTAAATAACCCTAACCTAGAAAATTATATTTTCTCCCATAGTCAAACTTCAGAGATATTAAAAAATTAAGTCATGTTGACTATAAGAATTTATTTTCCACAAATCAAATTTTCTTTCCCAAGCCTAAGGGTTTTATACAATTAAATGTCCCAACACCCCTATCTTAAAAGAAACCTAAAAAATGATATTTCAAATTTTATTTTTTTACGTGCTAATGTTTATGAATTATTTTTTTAATAAAAGTTAAAAGTTAAAAAATATATATATATATTTATTAATATCCAGAAATAAAATAAAAAAATAAAGGCCCGAAAGGCCACCTAACAAAAAGAAACTTTAAAAAAAATGATTTTTATCATTTTGTTTTTGTAATTAGGTCAAAGGTGGGAGCACGGGCCAACAAAGGAGAGAGCGTAAAGATAGGGACAGAAAGAATGCGGAGAGAGGAGTGAGGGAGCGAGGGAGAGTTTGTATGCAAGTTCGAGCGACGAGCAACGAGGAGGGAGAGGGAGAATGCGGAGGAAGTAGCGTGTAGCAGAAGAGTTAGGGTCGCGGGTTGTAGAAGCAAGGAAAGAGGGATGCAAGGAAAGGAATGGGAAAGAAACGCAAGAGAGGAAGAAGCGTAGAAGCAAGGGCCGCAGGCAGAAAGGAGCTCACATACAGGGATGAGGGTTAGGAAATGCGTAGGGAGACAAAACGCAGGAAGAGGGAGCAGCGATTTGAGGCAGCAAAGGAAAAAACACAGTGATTTAGCAGCAAAATTTGAAGGGCTTCGAAATGCAATGGAGCAGGAAAAGAGGGAGCAGAAAGCTAGAGCTTCAAAGCAGTGAATAGGAGAATAAAAATGGTAGCCCAAGGGCCCTAAAAATAAAAAAATCATAGAAATTTATACTTCAAACTGATATATTTTTTGTTCAAATTTGCTCTCAGAAAAACCTTAGATCTGAACCTTTAAGCAAATGATTTCATCGCTTTATCCCTGCATACAAAAGTTTGAGGCTAGATTTTGCCCTGCAGGGCCTAAATCTGCCTCAAAAACCCAAATTTTCTTTAACAAATTTCAGATCTGAACTTGCACAAAAAAACAAATATAAAATCCTAGATCCCACTTGTACAAAGATCTTAAACAAAAACCCAAATCCCAAGTTAGAAGACTAAGCATAAAAAATTAATTTTTCAAATCCACACTTATATTACAAATCTACCATATCTAAAGAGTATGAGCCCAACTCGGCTCCTAGATCCATAGATTTGAAACTCTTTCTAGTCAGATCTAACAATTTAGCACAATATTTTGAAGATAAATAATTGTTTAAAATTTTGGTACTAGCCCAAGACACCCCTACAAGATATAATTCGTTAAGTAATCTAGGAATATTAATCTAGAAGGCTCTCCAAATCTTAAGTTTCGGGATTCGATTGATTCAACCGAGAACTTCCCCAAACACCCAAAAAATTCTGAATCAAATGATTTCTACACACTTATCATAAGTCGTTAAACCAATAGAGGTATAAAATAACTATTAAATCTTTAAAGATTAAAGATACCTGCTAATCAATTAAAAATCTTAATGCTATCTTAAAACCCAATAACCTAAGCAAGATATATGTGCAATAGATTGATTTACAAGAACTATTAACCAGAAGCTTATAAATAAGATTGGCAAAATTTTAAATACAAGTTACCATAAAATATCGAAGAAGAACAGTGCCATCAAGTAAAACCCCAAAGACTTTGCATTGTATTATTCCAAAAAAATTTATAAGAGCTTCAAGAGCTAGTACACGATTCAATAATCAGATTATTTCAAATGACAAATGATCTCTAATTTATAAATTAATTCTCCAACGGCTAGTTGGCTTGATCTCCGTCAAAGTAATCTCGACCATCGAAAAAGATTTAATTATCTTTTAATCTCCTCTGTAGAAATTTTTTTATTTTTGAGGAAATTCAAATTTTTCATTAAATTGAATTTTAATCCACTCAAAATGTAACGACCCAACTTGAGTCACTAATTATTAGCATGCTTACGAGACGTGTGTATGATAGCTACATACACATGCATCGCAGGCATTGCACTAGTATACATACTAATTTAATCATATAAATGTCTATGAAAGAAAATGAATTAGTTTTTAAGAAAGTATTAATTAATACCTTATTTATTAAGTAGAACAATAAAATATATTTATTTATTTTATTAATAAAATTTTATTTAAATAATAAATAATCATTATTACAAAGGACAAGATTTACTTTACTTCATAAATCTTTGGACAATTCACGATAAAGTACTTAAAAGAAAATATACTATTCTCGAAGTCGGTTGAGATGATAAGGTTAAAATCTCATTTAATAAATAATGACCAACTCAAGTGAAAATATCTTAATGGATAAGCTTAAATCTTGAGATTAATTGGAGGAAAAGGAGGTGGGGTTTCGGGGGAAGGAAGAAACCTTCCCTATATAAACATAGTCGAAAGGAGAAGTAAGGGGGGGAAGAAAATCAGTCTGTTTGAGGGATGAGCAGAGGGCTCAATTTTGGAACTGTAAACCGGGAAATTTTGAGCTGTTCTTGGAGTTTTGGGCACGGGGGCCAGTGGACATCCATTTCGGAGTCCTCTGGATTTGGGAACCACAGAGGTGGATTCCAGATAGGCAGGGAGGCATAAGTTGGTTTGGTAATGGATGCAGAAAACCTGGAGCAATGTGATAAACACCAGACAGGAGAACCAGGAGAACCACAAGAGAACCAGGAGAACCAGGTACGCAGAGAATCAGGTACGCAGAGCAGAGAATCAGGTACGCAGAGCATTTAATTGATAGAAATTATTTGATAAAACTTAATATCAGTCTGTACAATCTTTATATTTTGAATTAAATGGAAAACCAGTCTTTACACAAAATTAATTATGTTTAGTTGATTTCCTCAAAAAATTGATTTTGACTTAACTACCAAGGCCCAAGGGTCCAAAATCTCTTGAAATTTTCAATATTCTCTTGGCCAAGGACCTCCAAAAATTAATTATTCTAGAACCCACAAATTTTTAATTTGGAAAATTAATTTTCCTAAGACTTAAAATTAATTAAATTTCTGGCTTATAATTTTAATTTACTTTTGCCAGAAAATTTAATTAATTGACTCATGAGGGGATTAATAATTTTTCCAACCCTTAAGTAATTTAACCATGGTGTCTAAATATGAGAGACCATGCACTAAAATATTTTTTATATCAAAATATTACAATTTAATACATGAAAGGCAAACACCCGCTCATTATAGACCCTTGATCATTTACCCAACTCTTTAACTCAAATATGATCTAATAGACCAAGTAATTTGTAATAAAGAAATTAGCCAATTAGCTTAAATTACTTCCAAATTATTTTACAAAAGACTCGACTAGAACACTAGGACTTATCTAAAATCTTGACGACAAAATCCACCCTAGCTTTGAGGTGAGGTTGGAAGGAAAAACTCTGTCGATCATCCGTGTTTAGAAACACACATGAATCGATGAGACAAAAGATCTCCTAAGATAGAAATTGTCACAAAAAAAGTAGGATTATCTAGGTTGTTACATACATAGATAGTCTTACTAGGATCATTTACATTATAAACTTGTAGAATGGCTTTACAACTTTTACAAAATGATGACTGAACATGATGATGAAATCTGGATAATCTTCACTTCCCGAGCATCATGGAATCTGCTTGCGAAAGTGTACACTACTATAAGGTAGTTGACGCAGAATGGTCAACAGACTCTAATTAATTAAATTTATGGCTTATGATTTTTAATTTATTTTTGCCAAAAAATTTAATTAATTGACACGAGGGGATTAATTACTTTTTCCAAACCTCTAATATTTTAGCACCATGGCTAAAATATTAATTACATAAGATAATCACATTTAATCCATGAAGGGGGAATACCTGTTCGTTATAGACCCTCAATTATTTTACCCAATTTTGCGATTCAATATGATCTAGTAGACCAAGTGATTTATAATAAAATAATTTATTGTAATATTTCCACTTAGCAATATTTCTAAGGGAAATATCAATCTTGCCCAATTTTGTTTTATTTCATGTTTGCACTTAGGAGATGTGGGTTTAGTGGTCCCACATGAATTTTGGGATTAAGTGAGGGCCCAAACATTAGGAAGGAAGGGAAATATTGCGGTTCTAGTGGAGCATGGCGGCCACCCCATGGAGAATTACAGCCCACATGTGGAAGATGCTCTCATTGGAGTAAGTTGGTGGGGAAAGTCGAGTTGAGCCCACATGGGCATCTTTGAGGCTTTTTGATAAATAGAACAAGAGGCACTCATTTTGGGCATTCATTCATCTATTCAGAAATTGTGTCTTTGACATAGCACACTTGAGCTAAAGCCAAGTCTACAATGTTGTTTAGCACACGAGTGTCTCCGAGCGGTGATCCTTGCTGTGATGGACTTCAAGTGCCAGCCCAAGGAAGGAGTCCTACCTATACCAGTTTGTACCAGTAGCAGGGAGTGTGAATTTGTGGAGAGAATTGGCAGTAATAGTACAGGGACTGCGCAACTCTTAGAGGAGGCACGCTTGGTGGTTGTGGAGTGAAGGGAGTTAGGGGCTGAAACTTGAAGTGGAGTCTAGAGAAGTGTTGTGGGCGCTTTCCCAGCATTTTGGCGGTGCAGCAAACACAACATTTGCTACAGGTTACATCTTCTGCTTGTGGAGGAGGGTCAAGCATTTGGAGGTCAATTTTGGAGCATCAAAACTAGGACAAACCCTCTCTGGGTTTTTCTGAGATTATTGAGGAGAGACCAAGATTAATTTGGCAGAATTTTCTAGGAAAATTTGAGATGTCAAACAAGGGCCCCAACTCAGCAAGCAACTAGAAGAGCTAGAGGAAAATTGGGCCGAAATTCCAAGGTCAACATTTCACCAATTCCTCCGTGGGTTTTTGTGGGTTATTGGTGGAGAACTCAAGGTTAATTTCCCAGAATTTTTTGAGCATCCGAGGAGGCCCTAGCAGCAGTTCTTTGCAGCCAACAACATATTTTTTAGGTAGTTACAACGTAGAGCTAGGAGAGAGCAGCAATAGGTTTGAGGGATTTCATATTGTTCATTTAGGCTTAGCTAGCTTGCCTTGAGCAAGCCCACTTGCACTATTTCCAGCATCACATTGTGCCCTCTTATTTATTAATAAATAGCTCAGATCAGCACAGTTCATAGAGATTTTCGATTGTTAAATGTGTTGTAAATTTTTGCATGTGTTTCTGCTATGTTTGCTTTGTTTAACATTGTATATTTCCATTTGGAATATTACAGTGGTATCAGAGCATCATTTTGGCCAGCTATGGGTCTAAATCACACAAATGCTCAAGTTTTATTGTGGACTAGAATTTTGGAGACTAAAACACTAGTCCCATATTATTCTCTAGATTGAGCTTATGCCCAAAAATGTCTCAACATGAGAAATTTGAAAATGTTACTAGGAGCATCGAGAGACTTGCAGGGTTTCTCAAAGAGTGGTTGTCAACAAAAGCAGCAAGAAGAAACAATAGTTGTCAACCCGCAGATGAAGAAAATAAAAGGAGTGTGATTGATGAACGAAACTTTAGTAGCAATACTGCAGAGACGAAGATGGGAGGCAAAGGTAGTGATGAGATGAGAGAGAACATACCCCCAGAGGAGGCAGTTCATCTAGATACGTTCCACCTGGTTGAGCATGAGGCTAATGGCACGTAGGAGGAGCACGAGGATACACCTAGTGTGATGCAGGAGTCACCCCTGTTGGAATTTCCTTTGATAGCCCCAGTAGATAGATTGGAGGAGGCAATTGAGCACACATCCATTGATGAGGTATCCATTGATCTATGATAGAGCTTCAGAAGGGCAACCACCTACAGCTGACTAATAAGCATGTCTTGCATGTTGGATTGTCTATGGAGGAGCAATTTGAGGCTCATGTCGGATGTGCAGACATCCTTTGGGCTAGCCATTGATGAGGGGTAGCATAGAGACCACACATTGGGATTCCAACACAGTTCGCTTCAGAGGTGCACTAAGGGGATATATAACGTTATCAACCCACCCCTACGCATTGGATTGAAAGAGGCAGAGTTGTTTTTGTTGATTTGGGGTAGCATCGGATGTGCTCTAGCCACGAAATTTGGTGGAGAGGTTGGAGCACATGAGATCTCTAATACCCAAAAAGGGTTTGGGCAGATTCTAAATAGTTCAAGAGATATTAAAATAATTAATATTTGTAATGGAATCCCTAAGTCTAAACTTAGGGAAAATAAAATATTAATGTGTATTAATATGAAACTGTGTTAGAATGGTCCAAAAGACATGGATAAAGCCAGATCTAATCTTAGCCATTGATTAGGGACTTAATCTTGGTCGTTGACATGGCAACAGGAAAAGTATAAGAGGAGGCTTGAGGGTCACTTGGAGAATACGCCAGAGTGATCAGTCATTCTATTCTCTAGAGCAGGGTTTGCTAAGAGAGATAGAATTAGTGATCAAGAGTTACAGTTGAGGGGCATTTGAGTACAAAGAGACAGAGAGGCAGAGATAGTGTCGGGAGAGTAGCGCAGTAGCCAAGGAGAGTGACGCAGAGCCATCTAGGGCTCATGTAGGGCTACGCAGAGGCGGCCGGGAGATGCGCAGAGCCTCAGAGAGGTCAGTGTTGCTGATGCAGAGGGCCAGAGGGCTGACGCACGGCATCCCAGGGCTGACACAAACAAATTCAGGGTGACGCAGGGCCAGCGTGGGACACAGAGGGGTTGACGCAGTCCAGAGAGAGGCTGACATTGGGGTTTCTGGAGCAGATTTGTGTTGAGTAGCTGCCGGAAGGATTATCTGGGGTTTCAGCCAGGAGATTTGTCAAAAAGTGAGAGGTATTACTACCAAGGAATTCTCTATTGGGTAGGCCAGTTTCGGCACCCAAATTGTACTTTGATATTGCTTAATATGAAAACCCTTAGATAGTTGCATCGGTTTTCTCACATTGGGTTTTTCCGGGGACATTAGTCCAAAAATAATGGTGTCATATGGTGTGTTTGTTTCTGTTTCTTTTAGTTGCTGATTTGTAATATGTTGAGCATGCACTAGTGTTTATTTTCAGTATTTACATTGTAAATGACTTGTTAAGGAAAATAACAAATAGGTAAGAATAAATCAGATAAAGTGCATGGAGGGTTTCTAACTAAGTAAACTTAGAAACTTCAACAGTTCAGACATACCAAAGGGAATGACCAGGTTAGCAACACTATTGGGTCACCTTTTCCCATTGGAGAGAGGGAGACGGAGCTACCTAGTCAGTTCTCATGTGTGGACCTGGATAGCGGGATGAGACGATCAGAGTTACATAAGGTGCAACATCCGCATGTCAGGGTTGTTCTATGTGTGGGAGTTCATGCATTTGATCCCTCTCTTGGGGTTGGATGGTGACTCTCTTGGGGTTGGATGGCGAGAGATTCTGAGTTGATACCTAGTGGAGTGGACTGGACTCATGGAGATGGTCACAGTCTGGATTAAAGCTCAATGGGAGCTCTTAGACACCGAGGGCAATGGAGGCCCAGGTTGGCATTGGGATACAGGTGGAGCTCTCTATCCGATATCAGACATGTGAGATGGCTATGGCATTGATGAGGTAGTTGACCCAGTGACTAAGCACATACATTCCCTAGGGGAATTCCGATTGGCATTAGCGGACAGGCGGTTTGTGAGCAGGGTTCATGGATTGTATTGGAATGTTGGTTGCTCATGGGGTTGCAACATGATGAGCATTCTCTGGCAAGCGTTGGTGGGAGGAGGTGGCATTGGTAGGCCACCGAACCAGGCACTGTGTGGAGACCATGTTCTCCCATTGGGTTATTGGGGACAGGAGTCATAGAGGATCGGCAGAGCAGAGATATCCGCTCTATCAGGTGTGAAGTTAGGCTGCTCAAGTTTACCAGGGAAAATGAGGTGTAGATCACTTCGTGGTAGGTGCACTAGCAGTGTGGTGGTTGCATTGGAACATATGGGATTCCCTATGGTACATGGGGGGCATAACATTGAGCGTTGGTATCCAGCGGTGCATGGAGTTGTGCCACAGAGTTTAATGCTATGCAGAGGAATGTCGGGGTACATATTTGTGTGCAGTCGAGTGAGATGATGCCCAACAGGTTGTTAGAGTGTTGCCTCCAGAGAGATATCCTGACGAGGGCATCAGGGACACCATTGGGTTTGGCACACTCAGATTTGGAGAGCGAGTTGATCACAAGGCCGACCGTGAGCTTCTGTTTATCACTCTCTAGCATTGCACATTGACACAAGGGACTTGGATATCATCTCTTGATGCTCTCATCACGAGTAACAGGACCCATGAGGTTCATCTGAGATAGTTGGGCAGGACACAGTGCATTGGGAGCGAGGCCTTCCAATTGTGGCATATGGTCAAGACATGAGTTGGTGGATACAAGCTTGGGGGTAGTCCGATCTCCTGCAGAGGTAGTACTTGCACCACCCTTGAGCCCACACTCAGGGTGATACATGATCCCCTTTTGGCAAGACATTCTGAGCTGTCTCTAGAGCATCTATAACGGTTGGTGGACGTTGCTTACAAGCAGATGTTTAGACTCCAGGCAATATTGGGGAGCACTTTCAGGAGGTTGGATGACAAACCCTATTGTGTGGTATTAGGACGGGGGATGACCCAACTCATCCTTGGTTTGACTTGTGGGGGAGCGTTGAGGCCTTGATCATATGGCAAGGTTGGTTTTCCTTGTTATCACTACGAATCAGGGTGAGTGTTGGATGCGTAAGAGGTGACATCATGGAGGTGCCTAATCTAGTTGTGTTGGGACTCCATAGATGTTTCGCCATTAGGTCCCAGGAGAGGTGGATACAACTTGAGCATGACGGGCAGACTGTCATGATCAGAGTTGCACAGTGACAACATAGTGGTACCCTTTTTAGATTATTGTGGGATCCAGGCATCATAGGACTTGGCAGTACAACTACCCTTGGGGATGAGCTGATTTTGACAGGGGAAGATCATTCAGATCTTCCATTGGGCTTAGGTAGCTCGCTGATGGCATGGGGGACTTCATTAGCATGGCAGGTGGGCCAACAAGATGATATCAGGAGAATCTCACGTGTGTGAGACATTATCTCTGCAAGGATTGGGTGGCATCTTCGAGAGTATACTCCTGGAGTGCATGGGATGGCCTACATGGTAGGACAACTTCACGAGGAGTTAAGCATAGTGCCACATTATCATGATCCCTTACTCATTGATGGTATACAGGGGACTTCTAGTACTTATATCGGGCAGGATAGTGAGTGGAGCAAGGGGAGCTTCAGGTGGAACAAGATCGATTGGGATCCTGGTATTGAGGGGTTCTTTCATGTCAGGACTCAGTGGCGCATCTGGGACACTGGCACATTTTTGCAGTGACAATGGGGAGCAACAACTAGAGAGAGCGTTGTTTGGCAATTGCTTGAGGACAAGCAAGGTTTTGGCAGGGAGGACTGCAATATTCCCACTTAGCAATATTGCTAACGGAAATATCAATCTTGCCCAATTTTGTCTTATTTCATGTTTGCACTGAAGAGATGTGGGTTTAGAGGTCCCACATGAATTTTGGGATTAAGTGAGGGCCCAAACTTTAGGAAGGAAAGGAAATATTGCAGCTCTAGTGAAGCATGGGGGCCACCCCATGGGGAATTACGACTCTCATGTGGAAAGCGCTCTCCTTGGAGCGAAGTTGGTGGGGAAAGTCAAGCTAGGCTTACATGGGCATCTTGGAGGCTTTTTGATAAAAAGAGCAAGAGGCACTCATTTTGGGCATTCATTCATCTATTCATAAATTGTGTCTTTGACATAGCACGCTTAAGCTGAAGCCAAGTCTGCAGTGTTGTTTAGCACATGAGTGTCTCTGAGCAGAGATTTCAACCCTTACTTCGATGGAGTTCGAGTGTCAGCCCATGGAGGGAGTCCTAACTATACCAGTTCGTACCAGCAATAGGGAGTGAGAATTTGTGGAGAGAATTGGCAGCAACAGTACAGGGACTACGCAGCTCTTGGAGGAGGCACGCTTGGTGGTTGCGGAGTGAAGGGAGTTAGGGGTTGAAACTTGAGGTGGAGTCTAGCGAAGTGTTGTGGGCAATTTTCCAGCATTTTGGCAAAGCAACAAAGACAACATTTGCTATAGGTTACATCTTCTGCTTGTGTAGGAGGGCCAAGCATTTGGGGGACAATTTTGGAGCGTCAAAACTAGGACAAACCCTCTCTGGGTTATTCTAGGTTTATTGAGGAGACGTCGAGATTAATTTAGCAGAATTTTCTGGGCAAATTTGAGGGGTCAAACAAGGGCCCCAACTCAGTCTACAACAAAAAGAGCTAGGGGAAAATTGGACCGAAATTCCAAAGTCAACATTTGGCCAATTCCTTTGTGGGTTTTTGTGGGTTTTTGTGGGTTATTGGTGGAGAGCTCAGGGTTAACTTCTCGGAATTCTCTGAACTTCTGAGGAGACCCTAGCAGCAGTTCTTTGCAGCCAGCAACAAATTTACTGGGTAGTTAGAGCGCAGAACCAGAGAGAGAAGCAAAAGATTGAGCGATTCCTTATTGTTCATTTGGGATTAACTAGCTTGCCTTGAGCAAGCCCAGGTGCACTCTTTCCAACGCCACATTGTGCCCTCTTATTTATTAATAAAATGGCTCAAATCAGCGCAGTTCATGGAGATTTCCCATTGTTAAATGGGGTGTAATTTTTTGCATGTGTTTCTGCTATGTTTTCTTTGTTTAACATTGTATATTTCCATTTGGAATATTGCATTTAGCCAATTAGCTAAAATTATTTCCAAATCACTTTACAAAAGACTCGACTAGAACACTAGGACTTACCTAAGATCTTGACGACAAAATCCACCCTAGCTTTGGGGTGAAGCTGGAGGGAAAAATTTTGCCGATCATTTGTGTCTAAAAACACAAATTAATCAGTGAGACGAAAAACCTCCTAGGATGGAAATCATCACCAAAATAATAGGCTTACCTAGGTTGTTACATACATAATGGTCTTACTAAGATCATTTACATTATAAACATGTAGAATGGGTTTAAAACTTTAACAAACTAAAGACTAATGATGCATCCTAGATGATCTGAATGATGAAATCCCTTTTGCGAAAAAAGGGGTGTACTGTTATAGGGTTGTTGACATGGAGTGGTCAACAGGTCCAAATGTGAATTTGGAATGACGGAGAATCTATACATTGGACACATCATCGGTGCGGGAGAAGTACAGCTCCACCAGGAAAAGATTTGAGCTATCATTGAATGGCCAACACCCACGAACCTCACTGAATTGAACAAATTCATGTGCATATTGTTAACGGCTATTCTCAAATGGTGGCAACCCTAACAGATTTAACGAAGAAGGCAGCTTTCAGATGGACAAAAGAGGCACAATGCACCTTTGAAAGGTGGAAGGAGGTAATGTCTTGTTCTTGCACTTTCATTTCACAACCTTTTGTTTTAGAATGTGATGCATCAGGGGAAGGCATAGGAGCAGTATTGATGTAGGATGGGCATCCAATCGCTTTTGAGAGTCGAAAGCTAAGGGAGACAAAGAGGTTCTATTCTATATATGACAAGGAGATGTTGGCCATTATGCACACACTCACAAAATTTAGGCAATACTGGGTGGGAGGAACATTCGTTGTCAAAACAAACCATAACATCCTAAGATACTTTCTAGAGCAAAAAGATCTCAATGAGAGACAACAGAAATGGGTCAACAAAATTCAGGCCTATGATTTCAACATCGAGTTTGTGAAGGGGAAGAAGAATGTGTTGGTCAATGCTCTCTCTAGGATGCTAGTAGACTACTCTCTCATGTAAATCACAGTTATTGGAGGGCACTTCTACTAGTGGCATACTCAAAAAACAAGTGGATGGATGGAATAATTTAGGATGACAAATACCGGATTGTCAATGATATTATTTATTACAAGGAAAGAATATTCTTGGTCCCTAAATCACATATCAAGGAGAAGATCACGAATCATGACTCACCCCTAATCAGACTAGGATATTTTCAAAACATACAAACATGTGCGAGAGAGATTTGTGTGGAAGGGCCTCATGGGGGACATTTGGAGACATGCAGTTGAGTGTGCCATTTGCCAACAAAACAAAATAGAGCATACCCATCTAGCAGGCGCACTACAACCTCTACCAGTCCCATATAAAAAATGGGAAGGCATCTCTATGGATTTCATCACAGGGCTTCCGAAGGTGCAAGGGAATGACTGCATCTTCATGATCACAGATCAATTAAGAAAATTTGCCCATTTCATGGCAATATCGTCCAATTATTTAGCAGCACAAGTAGCAAAGATGTTCCTTCAGAAGTCTTCAGATTGCATGGGATTCCCAAGCACATTTTGGCAGGGGCTCTTCAGATTGGTAGGCATAGAGTTAACCCCAAGCACTAGTTATCACCCGCAGACAAATGGCCAAACATAAATTGTTAACAAATGGGTGGAAGGATATTTAAGGAATTATGTAGCGGGGTAGCAGAAGACTTGGAGCGGGTGGTTGCACTTGGGGGAGTATTGTTATAAGATTGCCTATCATATGTCTATCAGGATGACTCCATTCAAGGCATTATATGGATACGATGCTCCTACACTTTTAGAGATGGCTCTAGGAGACAAGGAACTCATGGCCAAGGATTGGTTGCAGGAAAGTTAAGATCTTAGAATCCTCAAGGAAAATCTACACGTGGCCGAGAATTAGCAAAAGATGTACACGGATTGCCATATGGTGTAGTGTCGTTTCTAGGAAGGGGATCGTGTTTTCATAAGACTTTAGTCATACAAGCAATCATCCTTGAAGAAGAGTGGTTCCAAGAAATTAAAACCACGGTTCTATGGACCCTACAAGGTGTTGATTTGGGGTAGCAACGGATGTGCTCTAGCCATGAAAATTGGTGGAGAGGCTAAAGCACATGAGATCTCGAAGACCCGGAAATGGTTTGGGCAGATTCTAACCGGTTTGGGAGGTATTAAAATAAATAATATTTTTAATGGAGTTCCTAAGTCTAAATTTAGGAAAAATAAAATATTAATGGGCATTAATATAAAACTAGCTTAGAAGGTTCCAAAAGTCATGGATCAAGCCAAATCTAATTTTAGCCGTTGATTAGAGATTTAATCTCAGTTGTTGATGGACCAACGAGAAAAGTATAAGAGGAGGCTTGAGGGTCTGTTGGAGAACACACCAGAGTGATCAGTCTTTCTATTCTCTAGAGCGAGGTTTGCTAACAGAGATAGAATCAGTGATCAGCAACGAGGGGAAATGAGTACGAGGCAAAGAGGCAAGAACAATACTAGGAGACCAGCACAGAAGCAGAGAGAGCGAGAGCTGAGTCAGTCCAAGCTACGTAGAGCCTAGCAAAGGCAGCGCGGAGTCTAGAGAGATTGTGTCATCCATGCAGAGGGCAGAGGGAGTGACGCAGAGGCTCCCAGAGGCTGCATAGTGCCTCAGAAGACTGACGCAGAGGGTCCTGGGGCTGACGTAGGTCAGTAGGAGGTTGACACAATGGCCAGAAGGGTCAGCGCTGAGCTTCAGTTATGCTGGAGAGGGTTTTGTGGGACAGGTTTTCTGAATACCTGTTTCCAGATATAGAGGTATTGTTGTCGTGCATTTTTCTCTATCGGGTGAGCCAGTTTAGGCACCCATTTGTACTCTGATAAACTGCATAATAATATAACCCTCTGAATAGCTACACTAGTTTTCCCGCATTCGGTTTTTCTGGGGACATTGGTCCCAAAATAACAGTGTCACTTGTGTGCTTGTTTTCTTTCAGTTGATGATCTGTCGATGTTGATCTATACTTGTGTTTACTTTCAGTATTTACATGGTAAATAACTTGTTAAGTAATTAAACAAGTAGGAAGAAATAAACCATACAGTACAGGAAGAATTTCTAAGGGTTAAACTCAGAAATTCCAACACAAGGTGATTGGGAAAATTAGGGAGGTTGCGTATGAGTTAGAGTTGTTGGAAGATAGCAGGACCCACAACATTTTCCATGTATCTTGCCTCAAAAAGGTACTTGGACAGCAAATCGAAGCCACAACAGAACTACCACCACTGGATGAGGAAGGACGATTAGTTCTTATTCTAGAAAAGGTCTTGGGCACAAGGGAGAAGAAGTTAAGTAGTAGCGTCATCTGAGAATATTTGATTCAATGGAAAGGCTTGCCAATAGAAGATGCTACTTGGGAAGGAGAGCAAGTGTTGTAGTTGCTTGAAAACAAGCAAATTCAGGAGGGGGGGATTGTGATGTCCCTTTTTTATCCTTAGAAGCAAAAAGGGATTGGGTCATAGCCTACCTAGATCGCATGGGATATTGATAGAAAAAAAGGGGGTCACCATTGCTGATCAGTGATTGTCATTGATGTCAACCCAAACAGCACCAGGGTCTACCCTGATCTTGCATGGGCATTTTGACTTGACAACTTACTCTATCCTGAGTCAAGGATCTTCTAGAAGGATTCTACTCGTCGAGATGTTTCCGTTGATATATGGCACGCCAAGTAATTCTTCACGGTTTGAGAGATATTCATGTTTGAAGTTAGTAACGCCAGTTAGTGGGCTAAAACCCTATGGGGATGTGGCATGACACTCATAATTTGTTGTGGTCATTGAATAGTCAATAATTAATAAATAAAAAAAATTTCTCCTAAAATCCCTCCAATGTTCGCTTGTTGAGGATCCTCTCAACTCAAGCCATTCATATAAATAATGACCCTCATATCCTCCTCTAGTAGGGATTTTGTGGTTTCAAACAGGTCATCATGGCATTTTCGCTATAACTTTTTTTTTGTGAAGCTTCAAAAGCTGAAATTAAAACCCATTTGAGCCGAAATCTTGATGAACCTCTTGATTGAATTTCAGATCTTGGTTCGCTATATTTTCGGAGATATGATCTAAGGAAGTTAGGGTTTTTGCAATTTCCCGAATTCCATGTCAAATAGGTAATGTTGGGAAAATCGTCATAACTTTCTCTTTGAACATTGGATTCAAATTTCGTAAATTGTCACAGAAAGAGGACAGATTGTAGTTTGTTGAGTAACGTTTTCAAGGCTGAAGGTCACAACAGTGACACGTGGCACTTCGTACAAGTTCGCTCTACTGAACTAGTCTATATTCAAGTCATCGTGGGAGATTGGGCATAACTCTTTCTTGAAGAATCCAATCTTGATCAGATTTGTGGGGTTGGAAAGAGAACTCATAGGGCTACCACAAGACGCAATTTCAGAACCTGGAGATCCGAAATTACATAGATACAACAGATTCAATATCGAGCTCCTAGAAGGCAAGAAAAAGCATGCATTCAAGGATCACTGCAGTAAGGACCACACATCAACAGTCAAGGGTGAGTCTCCTACAGAAGGTATGTATGATTAGTGTTTACATTTGAAATATGAGTATCATCTCTGACATATGTTTTTGCAGGACAACATAAGTACATACAGGGTCTCAGTTATATCTCTATGTCTCTATACGTCATAGTTAGTTTTGATACCACAATTCAGATGTCCTATTCTTGATACTACACATTTGATGCTACATATTCTTGATGCTACACCAAGTCTGCTAAATCTATATGATGTTGTAAGTTCATGTTACTTGTCTTTTCATAGTTGATAGAATGGTCTCTGTTGTTGTACTTAGAACTTGGTCCATCACAAGTCTAGGGTCTGTCATCAGTTTTTATTGTATATATCTTTAGGTTAGTTTTGGATATAGTCTTGCATAGAGTCCATGCCTATATTAAGAGTGGGAGTCTTTGTCTACTGTTGCAACAAGTCAACAACAAAAGTGACAAGCACACTTCAGGTATGCATTGTAATTTTAATTTGTATTTATTCATTATTATGCACTTACATGTGTTTTGCAAGAAGAGGTAAGTTAAAGGGTATTTTGTTTTGTTTTGGGATTGGTTTTGCCCGGCAAATTTTGCATGCAGGTAGAAGAAGATTCAAGTACAACTTCAAGTAAGAATTCAAAAGCAGAAGTATCAAATCAAAGGAAGCATTGCAGCGAGACATCCTTTAAAGACATGACAGCCATCCGTATATTGTGAAGAAGTGTCAAGGCCAAGAGTCATCATTGTAAAGTTGTAAAAGAGTCATTTGTAAAAGTGTCATCATTGGAACAGTCATTAGTCAATCTGCCTAAAGTTGAAAAGGCACTATTGGGAGGTATAGGAGTCTCTGTTGGGATGATGTCATGGTTGGGTTGCAAGTCATAGTATGATTGGGTGTTCGGTCAAAATCATTGTAAATCATATTGTATCGTGGATCGTTGTCCCTGGTACAGGAATCCACACTCTTGTCTCATTTCAGTCATTATAGGGTGGCAAGGAGGTGCTAGGCTAGTGCATGAAGTCACCTACAGGTTGGAGCCTGTGAACACTTCAGGGTGGTAGGTTGGTCTAGGACGTTGGGGCATCCATTCAGTTGACTACTGAAGAAACAAAGGCGTTGGGGCGTCCTTCCAGTGGGGGATGGAGAAGAATGCTTTTCTAGAATTCTAGGAAGTTGTTGTTTTCATTTCAATTGGGGCTGAAAATTAAAGAATTTATTAGAAAAGCGTTCAGTGGTTTTTATCCCGAAGGGGGTTTTCCACCTAAAATTTTTGTGTCTACTATGTTCTTTTATTTATTGTTATTACCGCATAACCATTAATAATAATTGAAGATTAACTAATGCTCTTAAAAGATTTAAAAGTGCTAATTGCTAAGGAACATTGATTCACGCCCCCTCTCAATATTTCCAACAACCATAATAAAATAAATAATGATCAAATAAAAGTGGTGGTAAAAAGTCACTTTACGAAAATAAAGTGACCCATGGTATTACCCATGGTTTTCGGAGGAGGAAAATATTATTAAAAGGGAGAAGGAGATTGAAGGAGGGATGTGAAGAATTATTTGTGAATTTGTTGAGGAGCTCAAGTAGCTTCCTAAGGGAGGTGGAAACCCTAGTTTGGTTCCTAGTCTCAGTGTTGAAATCTACATCTTAGGAGGTGGCATTAGTTTCAGTGGTCGCAAAGACACCCTAGCCAATTAACGAATTGATCTTTAGAAAGGGGCTGAATTATTGAGCATCAAGGAGGTCAATTGTCATCCATTGAGGATTGATTCATCAAAGAGTGCAAGAGCGAATTGATTGGAGGACAAGGTTACATCTAGAAAATTAATATCTCAAGGGTTGAATTAATATTTTTCCATATTTTATGAGGTCGAATTCCTTGAGCAAGAGGGTCGCATCATTGGCATTCCAAGAGCATATTTCATTGCATAGGAGGATCAATTTGCTAGAGGGGGTTGAAATAATTATTGTTGAAGGGTCAACTTAAACCCTACTATAGCAATCGAGTTATACCTTCAAGGAGGCCAAGAATAATTAATCAAGGAGGCTGAAAATTGTGAACCTTGAGAGATCAAATTACTCCATATAGAGGAAGGTGGAATTGATCCAATGAAGAGGGACAAGATATATTATCCAAGAGCGCGAATTGTGTTAAATAAGAAGGTTGCATTGCTCATCTTCGGGAGGGTCGAGACTATCCATCAAGGCGGTCGAATTGATCATTGAAGGGCTAAATTAGCAAAGAACTGAGGAAAGAATTTCTAGAAGTCATCCGCAAAGTTCTGCTACAAAATATTTACGTAGAACTTCCTCCATAGAATTTCATTAATAAAATATAGTCGTAGTTGTAGCATCTCTCTAATTTCTAAGTTTTTACATTTGAAAACTTTTTTGACGTGCTTGAAATTCTATTGTGCGAAAGTGTGCAATTTTTATTGTCTTTGGGAAAGAAATTCATGGTGTATTTTTCTGAAGCAAATTTCAAAAAAATTTAGTCAAATAATTTTAAGGGGATACTACACCTCTTGCATGAGAATGAAGTAGATGTCTATCTAAGTCGTTATGCCCGGTTCTTGTCAAGTGAGTGAAAATTTCACCACTAAAATTCTATTGCAGCCACTGGAAATAAATCTTCTAACTGTGAATTAATTATGTAGTTTATCGCTATGACAACAACGAATTAATAACACTGCAATCTTCACAAATAAAAATATTGCGGAAGATAAACTAGAAATTGAGAAAATACTGGCGCACACAAAAATTAATACCGTTATTTTTGGACAAATGTCCCCGGAAAAACCCAACTTGAGAAAATCAGTGCAGCAGCTAAGGGTTTTTATTATTAAGCAGTAGTGAGAAATTTTGAGTGCAAATGGATGCTGAAAACTAGCAATCCTCCAGAGAAAATACTGGCAAAGATCTAGTGAGGAATTTTCCTCACCCCACAAGCAATCTAGCACTGAAGACTAGCCTCTGAAACACCTCCACGAAATTCCCTGCATCAACTTTTGCGCAGGCTCAAATTTGTGTTGCTTGGATCTCACTCTAAGTTGCCTCTTCAGCCTGCCACAGACTCTAGAAATGTTTCTCCTAGCCTCTACGAAATTTTCCTACCTCCAAAACTCTGAAACGACTTCCTGAATCTGCAAATTGAACTGCTTCTCAGAGGCTTCTGCACAACCCCTGTGCAGCCTCTCTGTGGCTATCTCTACCTCTCTGCACGCTGCTCTCCGGATCTGGAAAATCTTCCTCCAAACTCATTGTCCCTTCCCCTCTGTCTTTGTGTCCCCTCTCTAACTCAAACTCTTCCGACAAACTGTTGATGCTCTATGGAAAATTGGCTTGCCCAAGGAAATCAATCACAAGTGTGTTCCTCCATCTACCCATTGACTTATTCTTATAATCTCACTGTGGCACTCCGACGGCTAAGATTAAAACTTAATCAATGGCAAAGATTATTTCCTAATCGATCTGTGTGAGTTTCTAGAGAAATCTCACCTTCCTCAATTAATCCCTTTTGATTAATCATTTTCTCTAAGTTAGACTTAGTAAAAAAATTAATTATTGATTAATTAACTTAATTAAAGAATTTCTAGGTGGATTTTCCTAAAACCTTTTATGGGTTATGGAGTCCTAGTGTTTCTTAGCCTCTTTGACAACTATCAAGACTAGAACACCATCTGATGCTACAAAAACTAATAAGGAATGGGCTTGGCCCTTCCGTAAAATGCTCCCACTATTACTTAATTCACCCTGCAAACTTTCAACCCTCCTTAGGAGCGGCCTCATCTTGTGGTACCTCTAGCCTTTGTCCTCTATGTGTGAAAGAATACAGAACTTTTGGAGTAGTAAAACCCCATTTTGAAGTAGTTTATAACCCTTAGATCAATTCACTTGCAAGACAAAACAAACAAACGGAAGGCCTTAGTTGCTTTCTTCCATGTAGCGCAGTAGCTCCTTAATGGAAGAGAACATATAGAATCAGATTTAAAAATTATACCCAATAACAACAGCAATTAAAGATACAATAACAAAAACCATTCCACAATTATACAAGAAAGTAGAAGAGTTCGCTAATAGATGAGCTCTTTATTAATGATAACACTTGTCTCAAATGAGCAACAACGATTAACAAATGAGGAGAGGCTAGCCTCTTATAGAACAATTATAATAGATAGCTAATGACTAGTTTGACTCTTCACCAATAAAATATTTACTAGTGATCCACGTGATGGAGACTTGGTAAATTAATTCATAAAATATTACAATATAATTTCTACTTCATCCCCCAAGGGATCAACTTGGACAAATTTCCACAATTTAGCTCAAAATTCCCTCTGCTCATGGTCCATTTCTCAACTAATTGGTTCATTGGGTCTCCAACGGCTAGTTAGACTCTCAAATGTATAGTTGACTTCACCAACAAGTATTTTACTTCACTTTTTTCTTTAGTAATTCGACTTAGCCACATGGAAGTTAAATCTCCAAGGCCCTTGAATTTCTAACAATTCCAGCACCTAGGTATGTTGAAACCAACTTGGATCTGAACTCAGTATCTGTCAAAATCTTCACATCTTTCCCAACATTTCCATGTCATCACCTGCCCACCACATCATCACGTTGAGCTTTAACACCCTTGGGAATTAGGAGAAACCAAGACAAGGATTCTATTCCTCTCAATCTATAAATTAATTTTGACGTATTATACATCAAATTCGGTCAAGTTTTGCCCCTATTAAACCTCCTCGAAACATGTAGTAGCACATCATCACACCCAAGTGGATGATCTCGAACACCATCATCACACCCAAGTGGATGATCTCTAATGCCCTTGAGGATTTGAAAAATCTGAAATGTCTATTTTGTTCCTCTCATTTTGTAATGTCCCCTTTTCTGAATGGTCACCGACTCATTAGCCAATTTGGGTCTCCTAGGCTATAGAAGGAAAAAGGGATCAATTAAGTTAATTGTTTGACTGTCATTTGGGTGAAGAAAGGAACATTTAGAAGTGACAATGAATAATTGAAATGCAATAGTGTTATTTAGTGACTATGGGAAAAATAATAAAAACTTTATAAAGTCACTTTATATCATTGAGCGGGAAAAGGGTAAAAAGGGAGATCCATGGTAGTTTGATGACCCATGGTATTCTGATGATCCATGGTATTCTAATGATAAAAGGAGAATTAGAGCTCACTTTTGGGAACGGATTGGTTATTTGTCTAAGTTGATTTGGTGAGCTCTTGGAGTTTCTGAGAAAAAGGTGAGAACCCTAGTGAGGATTAGTTTTCATGGTGAGACATATCCACCCTAGTCAATCCAGGAGGATGAATCATCCAGATTTCTCACAAATGCTCAATTGAAGAAGCTCATTTCCCATAGATCATGGAAGCCAGAGGGCGCAGTGATTCATCTATTGCAGTAGTACTTTCGTGGAGGTAGTGTTTTCTAGAGGAGGTCGTGGCCTTTTTGGGGATTCTCAATTCTTTTGGATGGGATACAACCTTATTGGAGCAACATCATTCAATCAGCCAAATCAGAACATTTGATGAAGCTAATCACAAGTTCTTGAAATCAACTTACTTCATTTTAAAGAAGTTGTCTAGAATGTAATCTCCTCATTAATATTAAAAAATAACTAGCTAAGTTGTTACTATCTATTTTCTTATGGTATGATCGTGAATTAATATGTTAGCAAAAATAATTTTCCATGGCATTTTGTTTTGAGTTGACTTTGCTTCACTTGAAGAGGGATTCCCCTTACAAGTTACTATGGTAATATTGCTGGTTTATTTTCCATATGGTCTTCATATTTATTTACAAGCAAAGTGTTTGACGAAATAAATGTCTAAATAGTATAAAAAATCAAAATTACAAGTTTATTTCTAGGGACATTACACATTGAGTAGACCACTTTTGACATCATGCATGTCACAAACAACCAAATGCTCTGCCTGAAAATCCCCCTGGAAGCTTTTTTGTATTGTTGACCAAGTTTGACCAAGTTGTAACTAGCCACCAGATGTCCAAAAAATTCTGCGTGGCATGGAATTCTCTCGTCATGCTCTAAAATATGACACTGGGTTAACATTTTTACCACTTGGACAATTTTGCATCGGGAATCGTGAATTGCCTCCAGAAATGTGAAATTCGTCACAAGAGGTTGCTCTATTGTGAGAGTTTTCATGAGCAATATTGTACCAAATTCAAGGTCACCTACAGACTCTATAGAAACTAACCATGTTGAATGACATAGGTGCACCTCGAACTGAGATGGACTAGCCCATACACTAGTGATCAACCCTACAAATGAAAGCTCCCATAAAACCATGATTCCTCATGAGAAGTCTACCAAGGTTCTCAAATTGATTAAGGACGAGATTGCCTAGGTGAGGCTTTCAAGGGACAGGACATGGTCCGACCAAAACAAAATAGATACAGACTCAAACCAACAAGACAGAGGACTAGGATACCTAATACAAGGCCTTACATGGATTTTAAATGCCTTTAACTTGTGACCTTGGGCTTACAATGGTGGTGAATGTTGCACTAAAAAAAGTCTATGTACCCCCACTAACAAAGGGGTAACAAGTCCCACTAAACTAGAGTCAAAGACTAACCTCACAGGTGAACTAGAGAACAAGAATATAGTCAAAGATCGATCAATTATCCAGATCACCCCTTGATTCATATTAGTATGCCCCAAAACATTAAGTGAAAGAATATGATTACAAAATAGTTAAAGTACGTATCAATAGATGACCCACAGTCCTTCAAGAAAGGATGTCGGATGGGAGAAAGAAATATGACCAGAGCAATATGTGGAGGGTCTATGGCATCAAGTCATGTGTTCATTAATGGAGCTATTAGCTAGTTGGCTTTCCAAAGAGGAGAAAAAATTCCTGTATGGGTTGCCCAGTTTTGGTGGGTAACAAGCCCCAACCAACATGGCCACTTGAGCCAATTTTATTATTGCAAAAGAAAAATTATACATAAAAGATTTTTTCATAATCGATTATCAACCATGACCCTCCATGCTCTTTAAACAAAGGTCATGGACCACTTGGGTGTTAAACCACAGATCAACAGTTGTTAGTCTTGAGGAGAATTTAAGATGTCAAATCACTCTATATCTAGAACATATCATAACCATCGAATTACAATGAAACTAATGCGCAATAAAGAAACACACTAAGAAGTACACTTTTACCTAATAAACACATTAGACCACGTTGACCTTAATTTACTCCCAAGACTTTAAATATCCTAACAAAATTTTGAAGGGAATTTGTTCAAGTGCGAGATCTACCATGAACATGGGCACCTAGAGAGCAAATGGACATCTCAACACCATAAAAGTAATGACAAAGATGAGTGTACCAAGCAGCAAGGTCAAAAGAGGAGATCCAATTCTCAAAACCCAAAAAATCAATTCAAAATATTAGATTAAGACAATGTTGCACGAGGATGAGTCCCCCACAAAAAATCACTCATTCCCAACATTTCAACATTCCGGGGACTTTTAGACAGGTTGGGAACATCCCCAATTCTATGGGGATGTCATTAGGGACTTGGGCATGTCCAAGACGTTCCCATCCCATTCCTAGCTAATTTTGGGGACTTTTTGGGTACCATTCCACCGTCCCCAAAAAAAATCGAGACGTTTGACCACTCATTCTCTGTAATATCCCCAATTTTGTGAGCATGGGAATTTTGTCCAGTTTTGGTAATAGTAATTAAAAGGGGCAACTAGTATTTTGGGAGAAAGGTGGCAAGTATTATTTTATTGCAGATTGGCGGCAAATTGTTATTTTATTAAAATGGTGGAAAAAGCAATTAAGTGGAAAATGGCCCCCACCAATAAATTAATATTAAAAGGAATCTAGAAGGATGGCGAGAAAATATAAAAGGAGGAGGGACTCATTTTGTGGAGCATCTTTTGACTATTACACTTAACACTTCATCTTCTCTTGGAGTTGTTTAGCGCAAGGGTAGAGTGTTGTTTAACACGAGAACTCCAGGCGGGATTCCACCCCATCGTCGGAGGACTTCCAATGCCTCCCTAGTTGGGAATTTGGAGAGTCCATTTCCGGGCTTTCATAGAGCTTCATTGACAGCAGTATTCCCAGCTCTGCGTATATCCTGAGCGTAGAGGCAATTCAAGTTATTCATTGTGGTCCAACATACAACGGGTTGGACCCTGGGTTGTTTGAAGGAGAATTTTCCCAGTTCGAGCCGGGAATTTTGTGGTGATTTTGCAGGGATCATAGTTGCAGGAATCGCCCCCCCCCCCCCCGGATCCTAAGCCGGAATCGTGACTCGAGGCGAATTGTCCCGGAATCCATAGGCGAAGCGCGCTTCCAAAATTAAGGTGGCGCGATTCCGGCTTTTAAATGCGCTTCCTGCCATTTGAGGTGGCGTTGCCCCGGAATCGCGCTTCCGGAGGCGCTTCGGGCATGAGGTGGCGCCACGCAACCTGCCCGGAAGCGCACACCACCCGCACGCCACCCAGGCGCAACCCACGGGGCAGCAAGAAAAGGTAATTTTTTTTTTAATTTATTTTAAAAATTAACCTAACTAAACATGAGGGGGTGGGTTAG
>APFE030259639.1:40284-59237 GCA_000404065.3 Pinus taeda
TAAAGCCCCCATTCATTCCTCATTTTCTCACTTTGAGTTTATGAGAGTTGGAGAAGAGAAGAGAGGAGAGGAGAAGAGAAGAGAGGAAAGAAGAAGAGAAGCGAGGAGAGCTTGGAGGAGTGAAGGAGGAGCTAGGAGAAGGAGGAGGAGCTTGGAGCAAGAACTTGGAGGACTTCATCTACAAGAGCTAAAGAGGTAAGTTCAAACCCCAAACTCCCTTATTTTTTTGACAATTGTTTTGTATTTTTCTCCTCCCTCTCCTACTCTTTCCCATTGTTTCTACTTGCTCCTTTACATACAGGTTGTCCACCACCTATATCCATATTCCAAGATGGTGTTCTTTTGGATTCTATGTATCATTCCACTCTTGGTTTTAATGATGGCAAAGGGGAATAGGAATAGAAGGGAAGAAACAGAAGAGGACAGTGGTCCCAACATGAGTGACCCAATGTATGATGAGGAGGGAGGGTTTGAAGAGGAAGGGGATGAACCTGAAGGGGACACTGAAACACAAGATGGGAAAGCTACATCAACACCCTTGTGGAACTATGTGACCAAACTTGATGGGGAAAGGGTGGTGGATCTTACAAATTTGTGTGCCCTCATGGTTGTCATGGAGGAAAACCATATTGTGGTTCATATACCCGTCTGAGGAGGCATCTTTGTGGGGTGCTGGATAGTGATGAAAAAAAGGGTCCTGTGGGGGTACAAATTTGCCCAAACATTTCAACTGAAGAAAGAAGAAAATACATCCAAATAGATATGGTTGCGCAACAAAAATACAAGAAACAAAAAACTCATTCTGAATCAAGTGCAACCTATAAATTTGCTAGCTGCTCATCTCCTCATGGTACTTCTGCAAGCTCTGGAGGTAGAAGAACAATAGGGGATTTCCTTAATGTTGCTGAGAAGGATGATGTGGATGGAAAGATAGTCCATTTTCTTTGTGCTTGCGGTGTACCATTCAATGTGCTTTGCTCTCCCTATTGGCATGAAATGGTAAAGGCCATCAATGAAGCCCCAAAAGGATACACGGCCCCCAACTATGAGAAAGCTAGAACAGTGTTATTAGAAAGAGAAAAAGCTAAGGTTCAAAGAGCTTTGACACATTTTACAAATGAGTGGGTAGATTCTCGGGTATCCATTGTATCGGATGGGTGGAAAAATATTAGAAACCAACATTTGATAAATGTTCTTGGTGTTTCTTCTAGTGGTACAATATTTATTGCATGTCATGACTCCTCCTCCATCACTGCATCTACACAAAACATTGCAGATCTCCTATTGAAATCAATCAAAGATGTTGGTCCGAATAATGTGGTTCAAGTGATCACAGATAATGCAGCAAATTGTAAGGTAGCAGGAAAAATTATTGAGTGTACTCATCCACACATCTTTTGGTCTGGGTGCCTGGTTCACACATTGAACCTTTTGATGCATGATATTGTGAAACACAAAGATTGTGGGTGGATTGCTGAGGTTTACAGGAAAGGGAAGCAGGTCATTAGATTCATCACAGGGCATACAAGGGTAAACTACTTCTATGGCACTTACTCCAAGTTGCAATTGCTTAAAATTGCAAAGACAAGATTTGCTAGTTATTACCTCACCTTTAGGCGGCTAGTGAGGGTGAGACAAGCTTTAACTAATCTGGTGTGTGCTGAAACATGGGATGAAATTAACACTGACACAGATGGTGCTAATGAAGTCAAGGACACTATTCTTGACAGTTACTTTTGGGCACAGGTTAAATATGTTTTGCAATTCACCAAACCAATTTATTACATGATCAAGTTTACAGATTCAGATCGACTAGTAATTGGGGAGGTGTATGAGCAAATGGATAGAATGTTGGGGTAGATTAAAGACATTGTTGAACCTAGAGATAGCACCTTGTACAATTATATTCGTGCAGAGGTGGAAAACCGATGGGAAATGCTAAATGTTCCATTGCATGCATTAGCATATGTTTTGACACCTAAATATTATCATCCATCATGGCTTTCAACACCAGCACCTGGGGGGGAAGCAGGAGAAAACCACACCAAGATCAGGAGGTTCACAAAAAATATATGGCTGCATTGAGTAAATTAATCCCTGATGAGGAGGACGCTACATTAGTACGGAGACAAGTGCGCAACTATACACTTAACACTGGTCCATTTGGGAGCATGGATGTAATTAAAGATCGAGAGACTTTTTCTTCTCTTGAGTGGTGGAACATGCATGGAGGGGGTACTCCACTTCTACAGGCTTTGGAATTATGGGTGCTATCACAGGTGGTAAACACTTCTTCTGCAGAGAGGTGTTGGAGCTCTTATTCTTTCATCCATAGTGTTAAAAGGAACAGGTTGAGTTTAGACCGGGCATAGAGCTTGGTTTATGTTCATTACAACTTGCGATTGTTGTCCCATTACTGTGAAGATGCAAAGTCTAATAAAGACTTGTTGATTTGGGACTAGAATCCAGAGGAGCCCAATTTGGAGGATGAAGTTTTGTGATTGGAGCAATTAGAGGATGCTCTTATCCAGGTATGTCCATTGTGGTATGAATTTTCCAATTTTTCCTTATAAAGCATTTCTCTAATTCATGTTTTTAATTTTTTTGTTAACTAGTGTTTTTTTTTGCATGAATTTTTTGAGCAATTCCAGGATGATGATGATCAAGTTGATATGCCACCCCCACCCCCATCTGGTCCCTTGGTTCCTAGGTTCCATGGTTCAACACCAACAGCAAGGGGTTCTTCTTCATCAGTTTCAGTGCCACGACTTCCACAGGCACCATCTTCTTCATTGCCACCACGTGGAGGCCCGCCGCCACGTTCTATTCGTGGTGGAAGGAGGAAAGATTAGTAGATATATTCACAATCTACTACTTTTTGTCATAGATTACTCATTAGACTTGTAGACTTGTGAATTTGAATTTTGAACCTTTTTGGCTTGGCGGTGACCAAGTGACATATTTTGTAAACATTATTATTTGAATTTTGGACATGACAAATGTTGACAGTTGCTCACTTGCTAGATAAATCATAATATGCTCTATGTTTTATGTTTTATAATATGCTTAAATGTTTTATGTTTTATAATATGCTTAAAAATTTGATGTATGTTTGTAATAGCTAGAATATAGATGATTGTTGTACATACTAGTAACTACAATGGAATCATGGATGCCATATCTATCTTGATTTATGCAAAAATATGCATGTTTTCATGTCCTCTACAATTAATTTGGTATTTGGGATGTTTGTTTTGAGTATAAATGCAAAATATATATATATATATATATAGCAGACGCTTCCGCGGACGCTTCGCTTCCTAGATTTTTGGAAAATGACGCTTCCGCTTCGCTCCCACTTCGTGCAACATGGGCAGGGATAGAGAGCAACAAATTTGTGGGACAAAATTCTCTTCATTTGGAAGCTTGTAGGAGTTTCTGGCTTAGCCTACGCAAGCAAAGAAAGGAGAAGAATTGTGGAGAGATAAGGGTCAGAGATTGGAGGTATACCAAAAGGGAGAATTTAGCCAGTGGTATATTTGGGCATAATTTCGTAATATCAAATTGTGAGGCGTTTTCTGGCCAGATTGGGCAATTTGCACTTGTTGGGGGTCACCGGGGGTCAATGGATTCAGCGCAAACCCTTTTTGGTTTTTTGTGGGTTTTGTGAGAGGAGTCCGAGGTTAATTTCATAGAATTTTTTGGGCAGTATTTCTAGCAAAACTCAATGTTCTAGTCAACAGCTAGCACAAAAATTATTGGAGAAGGGCGCAGTTCACTCCGAGACTATTTCTACCACTTGGGTCCGTGATATTCTTCTAGGTTATTTTGGGTCCCTTGTGAGGAGGCTTCAGTTAATTTCCTGGAATTTCCCAAGCAACTTAGAGGGCCAAAACACCAATTCCATACTATCCAGCAGTAGCAAAATTTACTGGGCCAACGCAGAGACTTGGGGAGAGGAGTTTCTAGCACTTGGGCAACTCCATTTTACCCTAGGACTTGACTAGCTTGTTGTAGCAAGCCCAAGTTCCTCTTCTTCATTTATATGTACCTTGTTTTCTCAGTTAATAAAATGGCTCAGCGCTTGGTGCAATTTGTCATTATGCTGGTGTGTTTGTTTTATAGTTACATGTTTATTTTTATTTGTTGTTATCACTTAATATTTCCCACTAGGAATATTACAATGGTATCAGAGCCATGATCTTGGCCAGTTGTGGGCCTTAAGCCAAGTGATGACAAGACCAAAATAAAAAGCTAAGAAATCATGGGTTCTAAAGAAGGTTAAAATCAAACAACATGGCAGTAACCTTGAATGAGGTGATTATGGTGCTACAAATGATGATTGAAGTGGGGAAGCCGCTAATTCATACCACAATTGGGAATCAGGACCATTCTCAATTATACAACAAATCCACTATGCCCAAAGTTATGGATAATGCATCAAGATGGCAGGACATGATTGCAACTGATGTGGAGTTATTGGCACAAATTGGAGGGCATACCAATCATTGGGACATGACATTCAAGCGTCCCTCTCCTTTTGGGAGTTCTATGAACTAAGAGACATGCACAAATCAGTGGGAATTCAGTGGAATTATGTTGGGATGACGAGGAGGATCAAGGCAGAAGATGAAAAGGTAGTTGAATGGGCCATGGTTGGCAAGGAGAGAGTTGAGCATACACCCATTGATAAGATGTCGATAGTTGATGAGGTACCTAGTGTTGTGACCGAGTTTTCAAGTGATAGTAGTGCACCACAAGTTGATGAGGTACCAGGAGACATCTCCACCGTTGATGACAGAGTTGTCGGGTGACAATCACCTACAGTTGACTGGTGTGGACGTTTTATATGATGGGTTGTTGGTGCAAGACCAGTTGGAGGCTCAAGTTGAGGCCGTGAAGGAGGATGGTGTGCATCCATGCTTGGGGCTAGATATTGACGAGGGGCAACACGAAGAGCACACTTTGGGATTTCAGCGCAGCTCACTTCAGAGGCATGCCAACGTGGTCCATAACGTTATTATCTCACCCTCATGCATTGGATAGACAGAGGCGGAGTTTTCGAGACAAATCATAGGGGATGACCAGGTTAGCAAGGGCCAACAACTTGAGTTGAGTATGGCACAGCGTCAGCATGGAAGGCTTGTCCTGTACACATGAGATTGTACATTCGATCCCTCCTTTGGGATTGGATGGTGAGAGGTACTGAGTTGGTACCTAATGGAGCGAGTTAGGAAGTTGGGTACATCCATGGCCCATTTCAACAGAGGTCATGGTGTTGAAGTTTCTAAGTTTACTTAGCTTAGAAACCGTTCATGCACTTTTTCTGATTTATTCCTACCTACTTGTTATTTTTCTTTAACAAGTTATTTACAAAGTAAATAATGAAAATAAACATTAGTGCATGCTCAACATATTATAGATCAGCAACTAAAAGAAACAAGAACAAACACACCACATGACACCATTATTTTTGGACTAATGTCCCCGGAAAAACCCAATGTGGGAAAACCGATGTAGCTATCTGAGGGTTTTCTTATTAAGCAATATCAGAGTACAATCTAGGTGTTGTAACTGGCCTACCCAATAGAGAATTTCCTTAGCAGCTATACCTCACAGTTTGAGAGAAATCAACTGGCTGAAACCCCGGAAAATCCTTCCAGCAGCTTTTCAGCACAAAACTGCTCCTGCAACCCCAGCGTCTACCCAATCTAGACTGCGTCAGCCCCTCTCTGTCTCACGTTGGTCCTGCGTCAGCCTTTCTAGGCCTGTGTCAGCCCCAGGAGGCCCTATGTCAGCTCTGGGAGCCTCTACGTCAACTGTGTTGGCCCCTCTGGTGCTCTACGCAGCACTTGGTTGCCTCTACATGAGCCCTTGCTGGTTCTGCATGGCCCTGCGTGAGCCCTTGCTGGCTCGGCGTCACCCTCCTTAACTGTTGCGCTACTCTCCTGACACAATCTCTACCTCTGTTTCTCTATACTCAATGCCCCTCAGCTGCTCTCCCAATCACTGACTCTATCTCTCTTAGAAAACCCCGCTCTAGAGAATAGAACAACTGATCATCTGGTGTGCTCTCCAAGTGACCCTCAAGCCTCCTCTTATACTTTTCCTGTTGACATCTCAACAGCCGAGCTTAAGTCCCTAATCAACAACTAAAATTAGATCTGGCTTGATCCATGTCTTTTGGACCATTCTAACACAAATTCATATTAATACACATTAATATTTTATTTTCTCTAAGTTTAGAATTAGGGACTCCATTAAAAATATTAATTATCTTAATATCTCCTGATGTGTTTAGAATCTGCCCAAACCCTTTCTAGGTATTGGAGATCTCATGTGCCCCAACCTCTCCACCAAATTTCGTGGCTAGAGCACATTCGATGCTACCCCAAATCAACACTCCCTCTTAGTGAGGACTGTGCTCTGGCAATACCCCTCACTGAGTATTACTCTAATCATCCTGCATCAGTACCTGTGCTGATGTTAGGCCTTCCTGCCCAACATCCTCTACACTGCTGCCTCCTGTACTGCTACCCATGGTTCTGCCACTGCAACTGCTACATCTGTACGACAGCTCCCTCTACATCCGTGTTGCTGCTATTCCTTCCTCCCAACACTGCAACTCCCCCTGCATCTGTGTTGTTGCTGGTCCTTCCTTCCAATACTGCATCTGCACTGCACCTCCTCTCATCAGTTGCATCGTGTTGCCCACTGCTACACTGCAACTTAGTTACTGAGAAGTAAGTAACTGATCTCCCAACTGACCTCCCTGTTGGGCTAGAAATACCCACTGATGCTGAAGCTCCCTTTGCCGTTGACAAGTGCTCCCTCTCTCTGACCTCTACGCTACTACAACAACTCCCTACATCTCACACCATTGCACACCTCTCTGTGCCTTCCTGCACTAGTGCAACACTCCTATGCCTCTCGCACTGCTGCAGCTTGCTAGCTCTGCACTGTCTCGAGACTCCTGCATTGTAGCGCTCTCTGTCGCTCCATCTGCATCTGTCTCTACCCACCCAGCCAATCCTGCTACTCCTCGTCGAGGCTCCCATAGCAAGTTCTAATCCAAGAGGTTGGGTACCTCGAGGATCCTGCCCCTCATCGCCTGTAATTCATCTGACTACAGCTCGATTTCTCTCCACTTCCTGTAATATTCCTAATTAGCTATGGCTAATTGGAATATTCAATTTTGTTCAATTTTTTCCTTCTATAATTAAGTGAGGAAGGGGGAAACATAACTCACTTTGGAATAAAAAGTCACTTCCTAGGTAGCACAATGTTGTGACTTAAAGGGGAGCCAAGGGCGCCAAAGGGGGACGAGAAATGGAGCCCACGCAGACACATGAAGGAACTATGCAGGAGGAAAAGAACACGTGGCAAGAGGGGAATCACGCAGGAGGAGGTGAGCCTAGGGATTGTGAGAGACAGAGGCTATAAAATAGATAGGAGCCCCCTCATTTTGGATCATTCAGTTTATGTGCATTTTGAGCTAGTCGTTTCGACTTCTGAGCATGTTGGTTGTTTAGCTAGTCTGCAGCACTGTTTAGTGCATCGAGTGTCTCCGTTCGGAGATCTCACCCTTAGCCCAGAGGGACTTCGAGTGCCGCTCGGGCAAGGTATTTTCATCGGTATTTCAGCAGTAGCTATATTATTTCAGCAGCAGTGTCATCAGCTTTTTGGAGGACTACGCAACACTTGGAGAGGGACACAGTTCCTTTTGGTTGCAGTGCTGGATTGGGGGTTTTGCAAGTGGATTTATGCTGGGAGATTGAGCAGGAGTCCAACTCTTGTCTCATTGGAGGATTTCTGGCAGGGTTTCAGGCAGCATTTCAGGTAGAGTTTAGAGGGGTTTTCTTTAGAGGCAGTGCAGGACATAGAAGAACTGCGCAGAACCCCAAGGGGGTGTTTTTCGAGGGTCGGCCATTCCAGGAAAGCTTTCTGGGTTTTTTTGGGTTTCTTGATTAGAGCTCGAATCCAGAGTTTCAGCTTTTTCCAAGGAGGGGAGCAGCCCCAAATCATCATTTGTTTCCTAGCAGCATCAGCAGCACAGCAGCAGCATCCACGCAGAGAGGCCATTCTTGTCATTTTGAGAGTATTTCTTCACTTGCCTTGTGCAAGTCGAGGTGCCATCTGTCTGATCACCTCTTGTACTCATTTATTGCTCAGTATAATAAAACGGCTTAGCATTTTCTCGTTGCAGTTCTTGTGTATCTACTTATATTTCCGGTTTACATTATTATATGTTGTTCCACTGTTATTTTATCACTTATGGGTTATTATATCATTTGCACATGTATGGTTGGGGTTTTCGCTGGGTTTGAGGAATATTCTGGGTTAGGGATATTACAGTGGTATCAGAGCATAGATCTGGCTCAGCCTGTGGAGCTAGCAATCTATGACACCAGGGGAAAAACCCTACATTTGTTACAGAGGAAGGAGGTACAGAGACACTGGATGTAGGTTGGAGAATACCTACGGGGAGGGAGGCTGTGTTACTATGGTGGACGCAGAACAGGAGGAGCCTGTGGCAAACGCAGAATAGAGAGAGCCAATAGTGGATGCTGAACAGATGGCCGACGACGACGGGAAGAGATTTGCGGATATGCTCCTCAAATCAGTGCAAGATCTGTCGAGGCAGATTGAGGTGATGGGGCAGAGATTCACGGCAGTAGAGGCCAGACAGCGTGAGAGCCCACGTGTTTTTCAGATTGGTGAGGGATCAGGTGCATCCCATCACTTGCCAAAGCAGCGTGATACTGCACAACAGGTGGCCTCACATGCCCCTACACACTCTACCATGCCCAATTTCTTAGGAGCAGACGCAGGGGCCGTAGCCCAGCAGGAGGCAGAGCCTGGACATATGGGCGATTATTTTGCAGAATACCAGGCCTATGGACAGGAGTTCAGGGAAGCCCTCTCATTCAGAGATTTTGTTCAGCTCCAGCGGGATAACAAACCCTGCGACCATCACAAAGGGTACCGGCATTATCATGATGGCGATACCCACCATGCAGCGAGTAGATTCCACTTGCCTACGTTTGATGGCTTATCAAACAGTTCGGCGAAGTCTTGGGTGGAGAAGCTGGACATGTATTTCCAGCTTAACCAGATGTCAGAGGTAGAGGCCATCAAGGTGGCAACATTGCATTTGGATAGCGACGCCCAGGATTGGTGGTTTCATGGGATGGTTACACTGGGGCACTCCACAGTGACGACATATGCCGAGTTTACCAGGAGACTGATGGAGTGATTTGATCGGAGGGATCCAGAGCAGCATTTTGTTGAGCTAATGAGGCTCAAGCAGACAGGGAGCCCAAAGACCTACATTGTAGATTTCTTGAGGGTCTCCGTGATGGTGCCAAACCTATCCACGGCATGGAGGGTTTATATGTATGCTGACAGGTTAGTGGAGCCACTTTGGGGTTTAGTCCGATCCACTAGACCAGCCACGCTCCAAGACGCTATCAGCAAGACCCGGGACTTACAAGATGTCTTCCCCAGGACCTGGACACCTTACCCCCAGAGACAGGCTTTTCAGTCTAAGGGGAAGGATGTGAGGATTCCTCCTCCAAAGGGGAATCCAGGACGAGTACAGCTTGACGACGATGCCAGGCGGGAGCTGAAGAAGAAGCGGTTGTACTTCACCTGTCAAGAGCCATGGGCACCAAGACATAGATGTGCTGCTGGCAAAGCACATTTTATTGAGGTTTTCTCCGACAGCAGTGGAGAGGATGACGAGAAGGATTTGGAGGCAGGAGATATCCATACCATACAGGGACCTTTGCCACCTCCACCACTAGCAGCAGGTGGTGCATCTTTTGCACCCACCGGAGGGGCCCTTGCAGCGTTGCGGGGAGTTTCCAAGTATCTGACACTACGCATACGAGGGACAGTACGTGGCCAGCGCGCATCAGTTTTGGTTGACAGTGGGGCAACCCACAACTTCATCGATGCACAAATGGTTGAGTGGAGAGCTATTCAGACAGAGAGCTTCGATGGGTTTTCAGTATTGGTCCTAGGAGATCAGACCATGATGTGTGCTCGTTATGTTCCAGAGCTTTCAGTGACAATGGGCACCTACACATTGACTGACCACTTTTTCGTGGTCGATATTCCAGACATCAACATGATACTGGGTGTCCAGTGGCTTATTACTCTAGGGAAGGTCACGACGGATTGGAAGACCCTAGAGATGGAGTGGGATGATGAGAAGACCGGGAGGCATGAGAAGATACAGGGACAACACACATATCCGCCTCAGACTGTGTCGGCTCATCGGATGGAGGCAGTCTTCCGGAAGGGAGACAAAGTGGGCAGTGGAGCTGCGTGCATCAAAGGCAGGGACTACAGGGCAGATGGTACATCTAGAGATCCAGTCCATCCTTGATCGGTATACCATAGTGTTTGGAGAGATCCACCAGGACAGCCACCAGATCGAGGGTTTGAGCACACTATCTAGCTTGAGCAGGGTATCCAGGCAGTGATCACCACGCCCTATAGGCACCCCAAGGCCTATCGGGACGAGATTGAGCGGGCTATCCAGGAGTTGCTGGCACTTGGGCACATTCGTCAGAGCACGAGTCCTTTTGCTTCTTCCGTGGTATTAGTGAAGAAGAAGGACGGTACATTGAGGATGTGCATTGACTACAAGGCCCTAAACAAGAAGACCCTCAAGAACAGGTACCCCATACCCAGGATCGATGAGTTGATGGACGAGTTGAGGGGAGCACGATTCTTCTCAAAGATTGATTTGAGATCTAGGTACCATCAAATTCGCGCGAGGGAGCAGGATATTCCCAAGACCGCCTTTAGGTGTCACTATGGGCACTTTGAGTTCTTGGTGATGCCTTTTGGGCTAACCAACGCCCCAGCTACATTTCAGTCCTGCATGAACACATCTTCCGTAGTCATTTGAGGAAGTTTGTGTTGGTATTCTTCGATGATATTCTCATTTACAGCAGGACTTGGGAGGAGCATCTCCAGCACATTGAGACAGTATTGCATATCTTACAGGAACAGCAATTCTAAGCCAAACTCTCCAAGTGTGAGTTTGGGTTGACAGAGATGTTGTATCTGGGACACATCATAGGGGTGGACGGAGTGAGGGTCCACGAGGAGAAGATTAGGGCCATCAGGGAATGGCCAGAGCCGAGAAATGTGACGGAACTTTGAGGATTCATTGGCATTTTCACTTACTACTGGAAGTTCATCAAAGGTTTCTCACAGCTTGCTGCACCCTTGACAAATTTGACAAGAAGGGGGCATTTCAGTTGGTCAGATACAGCGTAGCGAGCCTTTGACAGGCTCAAGGAGGTTATGAGCAGCTGCCCAGTGCTTGCGTTGCCATATTTTACGCAGCCATTTGTCTTGGAGTGTGATGCGTCGGGAGAGGGGATCAGCGCAGTATTGATGCAGGGAGGTCACCCTATAGCATTTGAGAGCCGAAAACTCCTTCCGCATGAGAGGTTGTATTCCATATATGACAAGGAGGTGCTGGCCATCATGCATGCATTGGCTAAGTACTGGTAGTATTTGGTAGGCAACAGGTTCAGGGTGAGGACTGATCACAACAGCCTCAAGTTCTTTTTGGAGCAGAAGCAGCTACAGGAGAGGCAGCATAAGTGGATCAGTAAGATCCAAGCATATGACTTTGACATTGAGTATGTCAAGGGTAAGAACAACGCGGTAGCAGATGCCCTTTCACGTAGGCCGGCCACGTTGTCTCTTATGAGCTTGAATACAGATTGGAGGGCTCGACTCTTAGTAGAGTACTCCAAGGACAGGTTTGCATGTGAGGTTTTGGATGGATAGCTGGCAGATAACAGGTACAGGGTGGTCGATGAGATCATCTATTACAGGGACCGAATCTTCTTGACTGAGGGGTCACAGCTCAAAAAGAAGGTACTCCAGGCATCACACGATTCACCTTTGGCAGGACATCAAGGGTTTACCAAAACCTACAGGGCCATTAGAGAGAGGTTCTCATGGAAGGGCCTCAAGGAGGACGTGCTCCAGCACATTCGGGAGTGCGATGTTTGCCAAAGGAACAAGGGAGAGATGAGCCATCCCGTAGGTTTATTACAGCCTCTTCCCATTCCGGAGGGGAAATGGGAGAGCATTTCGATGGACTTCATCACAAGGTTGCCCATGGTACAGGGCAAGGATTGTATCTTTGTCGTCGTTGATCGACTGACAAAGTACGCACATTTCTTTGCCATATCCGCACACTATACAGTAGCACAGGTGGCCGAGCTGTTCTTCAAGGAGATCTTCAGGCTACATGGTCTTCCTAAGACCATCGTCAGTGACAGGGACAGTCGTTTCATGGGCGGGTTTTGGCAGGAGCTTTTCAGATTGGTGGGGACGGAGTTGACATCGAGTACCAGCTATCACCCACAGACAGACCGGCAGTCGGAGATAGTTAACAAGTGGCTGGAGGGCTAGTTGCATAACTATGTCAGTGGGCAGCATCGAGCATGGTTGAAGTGGTTGCATCTGGGGGAGTACTGCTACAATATTTCACATCACATGTCCATTGGTATGTCACCATTCTATGCCTTATATGGGTATCATCCTTTATCTTTTGTCGACATAATGTTTGGTGATAGCAAGGCTCCTAGAGCTAAGATTTGGATCCAAGAGAGTCAGGATATCCTTCGAGCTCTCAAGGATAACATGGCTACAGCGCAGAACCAGCAGAAGTTGTATGCCGACAGGGGTCGAGTGGAGAGGCAGTTCGAGGTAGGGGACATGGTCTACCTACGATTACAGCCCTATCGACAGTCATCACTAAAGCATAAGGGGGTTGAGAAGCTCAAGCCCCTCTTTAATGGGCCATACAAGGTGATACGCAAGATTGGACAAGTTGCATATGAGTTGGAGCTGCCCCAAGGCAGCAAGATTCATAACATTTTTCATGTATCATGCCTGAAGAAGGCATTGGGACAGCAGGGGACCGTGACAGATGAGCTACCACCCATGGATGATCAGGGGCATTTGGTGTTGCAGCCAGAAGCTATCATTAACACTAGGGAGAGGCAGCTGCGGAGCAAGACGGTCCAGGAATTCTTGGTGAGGTGGAAGAATTTGCCGGATGAAGATGCCACTTGGGAGAGTGAGAAGATCTTACAACATCCATCACTTCAGTTGCTTGAGGACAAGCAGCATTTTGCCGGGGGAGACTGTAATATTCCATTTCCTAATTAGCTATGGCTAATTGGAATATTCAATTTTGTTCAATTTTTGCCTTCTATAGTTATTTGTAAATAAAAAGTGAGGAAGGGGGAACATAACTTACTTTAGAATAAAAAGTCACTTCCTAGGTAGCACAACGTTGTGACTTAAAGGGGAGCCAAGGAGGCCAAAGGGGGATGAGAAATGGAGCCCACGCAGACACATAAAGGAACTGCGCAGGAGGAAAAGAACATGTGGCAAGAGGGGAATCACGCAGGAGGAGATGAGCCTAGGGATTGTGAGAGGCAGAGGCTATAAAATAGATAGGAGCCCCCTCATTTTTGATCATTCAGTTTATGTGCATTTTGAGCTAGTTGTTTCGACTTTTGAGCATGCTGGTTATTTAGCTAGTCTATATAGCATTGTTTAGTGCATCGAGTGTCTCCGTTCGGAGATCTCACCCTTAGCCCCGGGGGACTTCAAGTGCCTGCTCGGGCAATGTATTTTCATCGGTATTTCAGCAGTAGCTTTATTATTTCAGCAGCAGTGTCATCAGCTTTTTGGAGGACTGCGCAGCACTTGGAGAGGGACGCAGTTCTTTTTGGTTGCAGTGCTGGATTGGGGGTTTTGCAAGTGGATTTATACTAGGAGATTGAGCAGAAGTCCAGCTCTTGTCTCATTGGAGGAATTTTTGTAGTGTTTCAGGCAGCGTTTCAGGCTGAGTTTAGAGGGGTTTTCTTCAGAGGCAACGTAGGACATAGAGGAACTACGCAGAAACCCAAGGGGGTGTTTTTCGGGGGTCAGCCATTCCAGCAAATCATTTTGGGTTTTTCTGGGTTTCTTGAGTAGAGCCCAAATCCAGAGTTTCAGCTTTTTTCGAGGGGACCAGCCCCAAATCATCATTTGTTTCCTAGTAGCAGCATCCACGCAGAGAGGCCATTCTTGTCATTTTGAGAGTATTTCTTCACTTGCCTTGTGCAAGTCGAGGTGCCATCTGTCTGATCACCTCTTGTACTCATTTTATTACTCAATATAATAAAATGGCTTAGCATTTTCTCGCTGCATTTCTTGTGTATCTGCTTATATTTTTGGTTTACATTATTATATGTTGTTCCACTGTTATTTTATCACTTCTAGGTTATTATATCATTTGCACATGTATGGTTGGGGTTTTTGCTGGGTTTGAGGAATATTCTGGGTTAGGGATATTACACTTCCACTCAAGTGGTGCGTGTGCACTCATGGCATAGTCAACGTCTGTCAAAACTTACTTCTTTGCTCGTGTTGGCGCTGCCTTAGTCCCGAAAGACTCTCCCTTACTCTTCTTCGTTGGGCACTGGGTTGCATAGTGACCCATCTCCCCATAGTGGAAGCACTTGATCTTGGAGAGAGGGAGGGAGCACCCAGGAAATAGGAAAAGGCTGCAAACCCTGAAAATTTTCGAAACTTTTATGCAGCATGAAACCCCACCAGGCAACAAGTCTGAAAAAACCAATCAAAAAACAGATGGATGGAAAACCCTTTAAAATTTACCTGAACTCTCTTCTAGAAATCTTAATTTAAAATTTTGAATTAGCTGCTTCAGATTGTCAAATGAAAAACCCACAAAATTTTCCAGATCTTGAAACAAATACCCTGCAAGAGCTGACTTTGAGGCCAGATCTTACCCTCTGGGGCCTAGATCTGGCTTCAAAAAAATCTCCTCTTCAAACCTACAACCTGCAATTGCAAAACAGAATACCCAGAAACAATATGTGCAAGGATGAAACTAAAAATTCTAAAACCAGCTAAATAATTACAATATTCACAAGTTAAAAGCTCTAAGCAGCCAGATCTTTCCTTATGCCACACATATATTTTTTTAAGATTTTAAATTTAAGATGAGGTGCTTCAGAAAACCCTTCATGCATTCACAAGAAAAAATCTAATGATAAGCCCCAGGATCAAAAGTAATTGAGCTCTTCAGAAAACACCTTTTTTGGAGTTGGCTGGTTCAGCCGAGAACTTCCATAAATGCTCATTTATCTTCGAAATCAAGATTTTCCTGCACAGCTTATTTCAACCATTAACATAGAGGGAGAAAACAACAGAGAAATTCAAATCCAATGGAGATACCTGCCATTATATTCAGAAATTAAGCCATCATTCAAACCCTAGTGATCAAACAAAATACATGTGTTTAAATCAATCTTCAATAAGCTAACATCAATGGCTGAAAGTAAATCTATGCAAGAAAATAAAACATCTTACAACTTTTTCCCGAAGATTAACACCAGCAGAGATTAACCCTAAAGTCTTTCTTTATTTGCACATGAAAAACGATTACAAGAGAGCTTTCTTTAGCACACGACTCTAAGGTCGAATGATCTCAAATGACCCCTGACACCCTATTTAAAGAAAAATTTCCCGACGGCTAGTTCGAGTGATCCTTGTCAAAGCGATCTCGACCTTTGATGAGGATCAAAAAATCTTTTAATCTCATCCGTCAAAATTAAAATAATGAGGAAATTCGAAATTGTCAATTAAATGCAATTTAATTAATTCAAAAATTTAATTTTTGAATTAATTTCCTCAAAATTTTGACTTTGACTTAACCCTAGGGACCAAGGGCATAAAATTTAGCAAAATAATCATTTAATCGTAGTCCCTGAACCCTTTAAAATTTAATTTTTTTAAAGGACCCTCGAATTTAGCCTTTGGAAAATTTAAAAATACCTAGGACCTGGGACTTATGAGGGGGTAAAACATTTTTCTAACCCTCAAGACACTTTACATCATGATTTTTACATTTTTATATCTTAAGGGGGAAAACCCATTTGATATAGGCCCTCACAAACTACCCAGTTCTGCGACACAAACATAACCTAGCAGATCAAGCAATTTGTAATAAAATAACCTAACCAAATAGTTAGGATTATTCCCAAGTCTCTTTTACATAGACTCGACCTAGCACACTAGGACTACCCTAAGATTCTAATGACAAAATCCATTCCAGCTTTGGGGTTAGGCTGAAGAAATACTCTGCCGAACATGGGTCGGTGAGACAAAAACCTTCCAAAACGTAGATTATCACTAAAAGATTAGGTTTACCTAGGCAATTACATACATGACACAGATCTGCTAAGATTATTCACAATTTACACATGCAAACTGGGTTTACAAAATAACATGAATAGGCTAATGATGATAGTCGAATGGCATGGACATGTTGATCAAGCGATATCCCCTTTGCAAAAAAAGGGGGTATACTGCTACGGGTAGTTGACACGTGGTGGTCAACATCTGGCTCTACTTGGGGACACATTGTTGCATTGGAGGAATGTGAGAATCCAGAATCTGCATCCACGCAACACACAACAAACATAAGTAGCGTCCATCCAAAAATCATCATATAACGTTAAGTACAGGAAAGATATAAGCTTTTCATTTATTAACTAGTCTAACAACATGAAAAACCAGATCTAACTACAAAATGAAACACTAAAATAACAGGGCATAAGGTTAAAAATACAATACAAAGATGCCCCATGGCATCAGATGCATTCAATATAGTGAATACTAAGCATTTGCCTGCTTTTAGGCAAATCTGTCGGCTGCTTCTCGGATGTGTCACGTCCAATTCTGCATAATGTAGGACTTTTTCCTGTCTGAAAATCCAGCTACTCGCGGCCATCTAATGCATCAAATTGCTTTCTCGTTCTCTTTCTCTTGCGTTTTTTCTTTGTGGAACATTTTGCCTCAAAACTCTCAGATGAAGTATGTAAGATATGCGTGACATGTCTTTCTTCATTTTGCATATGATCTTTATTGTTTTCAATTTTATATGGGTCACCTTCAATTAGCCACCTTTGAATCGAACCAATGACCTCCTCATAATAAGATGGAGCTTGTTGCAGCAGATAAGGAGGCTCTTGATCTATTGACATTTCCTAGTTTCTTTCATCCTCTGACCGCTATTGAAATTTCTATACCTGTATTGTAATGGCATCCATCTGGCTAGAGTGTTCAACCTTCATAGCACTGATTTCTCTGGCGTGGTCTTCTTCCATATCTTTTATTACTTTATCGTTCTTTTCCTTTATGGTCATCAAGCAATGCTGCATAGAGTTTATCTCTTTCTTATGATTTGCTTGCATGGTAGCCCACTGATTATTATAATTGAATGTCATGATAGTCATTTCTTCATCCATAGTTAATAACTTGTTTTGCATAGAATTAATTTCCCTATCATGATTAGCTTTCATGGTTTCCATTTCCTTATCTCGCTTTTTCAGGTGGGTGTATAAAGTTCTCACATCATTGGCATAATCAGATCTCCATATTTTTTACTAGCCGCATTAGTTCTTCTATAATTTTCTTCTGATTTTCCCTTTCATTCTCGACACTGATTTTACAATTTGTCCCTGCTTTTCCTGTAGAGACCGTAAACAGATGCAAAAAAAAAGTAAGGGATTTATATCATGAACCTGTAAACAGTTTTCTGAAATTTGACAAAATCGATTAACAGAACTGCTAAGGTACCTACCTGTGCCCTGCGGTTGAAGATGCCTCTGGCTGCGCTGCTACAGTTACCAAAAGACCGAATCCACCCAACCAAACAGAACAGAACCTGGTTGCTCAATCCAGTAAACTTCTTAACAGAAGCAGACTATTCCCCCGTGCCCAGAACCTCAGAACACTCAAGCTCTTCCTGTGGATGATTTCCTCCTCCTTCACCATTCTTCCCTTTGTTTTCTTCCCCCTTCCCAAATCATTGTCTCGTGGTTTTATCCTGTTGTTTGGCGGTGGCCGCTCTTCCATCTACAGCCCATCGCTCAGCCTGTTGATGACACACTCCTCCCTTACGCATTCCTTCCATATCTCATTTAAGGTCGTGAATATATATGTTTATGTTTTGAAATCATATGATATTTTTATTAAATAATCTTTTTAATATAACCTTTATATTGTATATACCACATTATGATTTAATATATCATTTAAACATTATAAACATTATATTTAATATATCACATTGTTTTATTATATATTTGTTTTAATATAACATTATAACTTTATACTTGGAGCCCCTTTTAATTAGTTTCTTATATATATTTATAAATGGGTCATTACATTTCCACTATCATGGATTTGATCTGCAACGGTACAGGCGGATGGCACATTCTGATATGAAGAATTGTCTTGAAATATTTCATCGACAACTAGACCCTTCATAAAATTACTTTCATTCTGTTGCACAATTTTAGGGGCACAAGACAAGCTATCTTGATAACCATATCTATCCCTAAAAGCATTGACAATGTCTTGTAAAGAAGGGAAAGAGTCTTCAGGACAATTACTAAACCAATTCAAAGCATCACCCTCTAAAGAAAAGACAAATAGATGCATTTTGACATCTTCATAATCATACTGAGGAGGTCTACAATATATGAACATTATACAAGAAAACCTGCATAGATGTTTTCTAACAGCGACTGAATCACCACCCGAGAACAAAGACAATTTAGAAATGGCCACTTCCGAATATAATAGAGAACATCAGTAAAATGACACGGGGTAAACGAATAATCCATGATGAATAATGAGGGACCAAATGGACGATAGAGAGAGATCTTGTTATGTAAAAATTAGTTAGATTAGGTTATTATTAAATATTAGTTAAATTAGATGAAAGGGCACGATCATAAGATCATGCCCTTTCCCCAAAGGGTGTTCCTGCCGGTATATAAGCCAGGCTCCCGCAATTGTAATCTCGTCTATCTGCAATTCATTTA
>APFE030259639.1:64387-90733 GCA_000404065.3 Pinus taeda
AAAATTAGTTAGATTAGGTTATTATTAAATATTAGTTAAATTAGATGAAAGGGCACGATCATAAGATCATGCCCTTTCTCCAAAGGGTGTTCCTGGCGGTATATAAGCCAGGCTCCCGCAATTGTAATCTCATCTATCTGCAATTCATTTATTAATAAAAATATTTTTATATATATATTTCTGTTATCCGGAAGTTTATGTTTCAGATCTCTACTCAAGAAAATCAAGAGATGAAAGAAGTGGAGTCGCCACTTGAACATGAATCTAACTCTAGGATCCAAAAGGCAACAAACAACCAGATATAAGGAAGGCTTCTTGCCTGGGAAAAATAAATGAAAAGAAATGGAGTCGCCACCCAAACAAGAAACGAACTGAGAAGTCCAGGCGCTAAAGGTACGATTAAACGATATGACGAAAGATAGGGCGATGAAAAGATCAAATGACGCCAAAAAACGTTGGCCGTTTGACAGGCTAATGAATGGCGGAAAAGATGAGATGATTGAAAACATGAATGTCGTAAGGACCAAGGACAGGAAAACTCTATCCTCAGGAACGGCGCCAAAAGTTGTTGTCATTGCAGGCTAAAATGAATGATAGAAAGATGAAAGATGAATGATGAAATTTCGTTGAAACGTCGAGAATAAAATATCCCTAGCAACGACGCCAAAGAATGTTGTTGCGCAGAGTGTCTAGGCAGCGCAACAACGCTCAGACCAGGCGCTGTCACCCTGATCCCTGATCTCTCCGTTTAATTCGTCTCCCTAGGCTAAGGGGGGTAGACCCTATGGGATAAAAGAAGACCAACTGGTAATCCGCTGGCTTGGGAGACACAGTGAGGGAAACAAGCACTTGATTGATTTTAAAACTTGATTAGATCTTTAAATGTTTAGTACCAATGCCTTTGCTAGATGAAGTGGAAATCGAATAATTGATTCGCTGCTTAGGAAATATAAATACGAACAAATCTTTCAACAATTGCTTGAAAATATTTATTGAGATGTCTAGCATGCGATGAGCATTAAAACATTCAAGCAACCACGATCAATTTTAATAACTTAGCAAAGCTCCGACAATTAAATTTTCAAAAGGTAGAATACTTTGAATGACCACAAAATGCTGACCAGTTCATAAAATGAATCACCACTTTCAAATAGCTAATCTTCAGATAAAATCTAAGCACATTTAGCTATGTCGAAAACCACGAAAAACTTTTCTTTCCAAAAAAAAAATTTAATTTTTAAATATTTTTATATTTTATATTTTTTTATTATTTTTTTTAAATGATTAAATATAACAATCACAAGAAAAAAATAATTGTAAACTAATAAAACCCAAAAACACTCCTTATGCTTTGGGATTTTTATAATTTTATATTTTAGTATTTTTTTATTTTTATATTTTTTTAATTTTTATATAAATCAAAACCAAAACCCTAAAACCTTTTATGATTTTTTATTTTTATTTTTTATAGTTCTAAATTTAAAATTTAAATAAAACAAAACTAAAAAGAAATAAATCTAAAACTAAAACAAACCTTTAATTCTAAAACTAAAACGAAGCTATATAAAAATATACACTACCCTAACCTAAATATACACAACAAAACAAAGCTAAACTAATGCATATACGCAAAATAAGAAATCAAATCACATGACTGTTTTGCAACTGCAGGCATGGGAAGGTAGGCCTGCGGACAGCGTGAAGGGGATGGAGAGGTCGACAACGAGGTAGGGAAGGTTACGGGGAAGAGCGAATGTGATGAAGTCTAGAGTGTCTGCGCGCGACAACGCGGAGCCCAAAAAAAATCGACGCAGAGGCCACGGGTTTCAATATTTGTTTGCAGGTGCAATGGCAGCAAGGCTTGAACAGGCTAAGCGATGGATGGAGGATGCAGAGAGATAGCCGACGAAAAACTGCAGCAGGATTGCAGGCTTGCGTGGATCGTAAGATGGCCAGCAGATCGACAACGTGGAGCTGGAATGGCACCGCGTTAGGTTGCTAAGGAACGTGGGTGCAGCAGATGCGTGAGAAGAAAAGAAAAGGCAGCGAGTAAGGATGATTAGGGAACGAGGAGGTGACAACATGAAGGGTGTTACAAAGAAGCAGATTCACATGGATTTGAAGGACCAGTAATGGAGCTGAAAGATACTGAGCAGCAAGGTGATACAAACAACCAAAATTTCGAAGTTTGATGCATGTGCATGAGCGATGGTGAGAGCTGGAGCTGCGATATGGAGGGATGAGTGTAATGGGTGAGGGAGCACCCAAGCAATAGGAAAAGGCTACAGACCCTGAAAAATTTCTGCAACATGAAACCCCACCAGGCAACAAATCTGAAGAAACCAATCAAAAAACAGATGGATGGAAAACCCTTTAAAATTTACCAGAACTCTTTTCCAGAAATCTTAATTTAAAATTTTGAATCAGCTGCTTCAGATTGTCAAATGAAAAACCCACAAAATTTTCCAGATCTTGAAACAAATACCCTGCAAGAGCTGACTCTGAGGCCAGATCTTACCCTCCAGGGCCTAGATCTGGCTTCAAAAAAAATTTCCTCTTCAGATCTGCAACCTGCAACAGCAAAACAGAATACCCAGAAACAATATGTGCAAGGATGAAACTAAAAATTCTAAAACCAGCTAAATACTTATAGTATTCACAAGTTAAAAGCTCTAAGCAGCCAGATCTGTCATTATGCCACACATATTTTTTTAAGATTTTAAATTTAAGATGAGGTGCTTCAGAAAACCCTTCATGCATTCACAAGAAAAATTCTAATGATAAGCCCAGGATCAAAACTAACTGGGCTCTTCAGAAAACGCTTTTTCGGAAGTTGGTTGGTTCAGTCGAGAACTTCCCCAAATGCCCGTTGATCTTCGAAATCAAGATTTTCCTGCACAGCTTATTTCAACCATTAACATAAAGGGAGAAAACAACAGAGAAATTCAGATCTAATGGAGATACCTGCTATTATATTCAGAAATTAAGCCATCATTCAAACCCTAGTGATCAAACAAGATACCTATGTTTAAATCAATCTTCAATAAGCTAACATCAATGGTTGAAAGTAAATCTATGCAAGAAAATAAAATATCTTACAACATTTTCTTGAAGAGTAACACCAGCAGAGATTAACCCCAAAGTCTTTCTTTATTTGCACATGAAAAACGATTACAAGAGAGCTTTCTTTATTACACGACTCCAAGGTCGAACGATCTCATATGACCCCTGACACCCTATTTAAAGAAAAATTTCCCAACGGCTAGTTCGAGTGATCCTTGTCAAAGCGATCTCGACCGTTGATGAGGATCAAAAAATCTTTTAATCTCATCCATCGAAATTAAAATAATGAGGAAATTCGAAATTATCAATTAAATGCAATTTAATTTTTGAATTAATTTCCTTAAAATTTTGATTTTGACTTAACTCTAGAGACCAAGGGCATAAAATTTAGCAAAATAATCATTTAACCTTAGTCCTTGGACCCTTTAAAATTTAATTTTTTTAAAGGACCCTCGAATTTAGCCTTTGGAAAATTTAAAAATACCTAAGACCTTGGACTTATGAGGGGATAAAACATTTTTCTAACCCTCAAGACACTTTACATCATACTTTTTACATTTTTACATCTTAAGAGGGAAAACCCATTTGATATAGACCCTCACAAACTACCTAGTTCTGCGACACAAACATAATCTAGCAGATCAAGCAATTTGTAATAAAATAACCTAACCAAATAGTTAGGATTATTCCCAAATCACTTTTACATAGACTCGACCTAGCACACTAGGACTCCCCTAAGATTCTAATGACAAAATCCATTTCGGCTTTGGAGTTAGGCTGAAGGAAAACTCTGCCGACCATGGGTCGGTGAGACAAAAAACCTTCTGGAACGTAGATCATCACTAGAAGATTAGGTTTACCTAGGCAATTACATACATGACATAGAACTGCTAGGATTATTTACAATTTACACATGCAGACTAGGTTTACAAAATAACATGAATAGGCTGATGATGATAGTCGAATGGCATGGATACGTTGATCAAGCGATATCCCCTTTGCGAGAAAAGGGGGTGTACTGCTACGAGTAGTTGACACGTGGTGGTCAACACAACTTATCATATATCTCTTTGATGTCTCCAATTCTACTATATGAGGGGACCTTTGACTGATTTCATAAGAATCCCTTGAGCCCCTTGATCCCTTTCCATGTATTCAGATAATGCTTGACCTTTGAATGGTTTGGAGACTTTTCCATAGATATGATCAATGACTTCACTTTCTTCAAGGACTATGGCTATCCTCCTTTTCCATGCAAGGAAGTTCGATGACCCAACTAGCTTATAGATCTCCTTGCAAAACGAGTCATTTTACCAAATTAGATTATAGAATAAAAGATACTTACTTGATAAGTGAAGATGAAATCTTCAACTTGATCCCTTTGATGGTGGTTGATGAAGATGTATTAGTGCCCTTTTGGATGATTTTCATCCAAATGAGATCCCTTCTTCAATAAAAAGAGATTGCCCCTTTTATGATGACTATGCCTTTGATCTAGCTCCCTTTGATGATGATGATGATGCATGAGGATGTCTTGATGCTTCCTCAGATGATCCTCTTTAAGGATAAGGAGGTCCTTGCTTCAATTCGAGGGAACTTGACTTATAGCCTTCCTTGTCTTCTAGAAACTTCGACTTCTCGTTGGTGAATGAGTGTAGATCATAAATGCTTCTAATGTTTCGACTTTCTCCAAGATTATATGATCTTGGCTCTAGAAATGCTTCTCTTGGATGTCTATACTTTGGGTTGCCTTGCTTTGTAGATCTCTTCAACTTGATGAGGGTCTTTGTGGTCTTTTAGTGATGACTTAGAGGATCCAAAACTTTTGTTCGTGTAGACTGCTTCGATCTAGGGTTTGATACTTTGATGTAGATCTCGACTTTACTTTCATATCCTTCAACTTGCTTTGATGCCTATCTTGAGATTTGATCCTTGAGTGTCCCTCGATAAGATGCATTTCCTTGATTTTGTCACCTTAGCTCGGATACCATGTTGAGAAATCTAGGGCATCAATAGTTAGGTGATTTCTCTTCCATTAGTAACTACTTGTGAGTGCTTTTTACAACTTTAGATTAGGATCTTCATTTCATTAGCTAATTAGTGTTCTTCTTCATCAAACAACTTCCAATGCATGAACAAAAATTAGACAAGAGACATAGAATGTAGGCTATGAGCTAGGGCCAAAACCTCTCACTCTTTGAGAAGAAAACCCACACAAATTCTTCTTATACAAATTCCAATTGACGAATACCAAGACCAAGACCCTTGACCTATTAGCCACTCCAAGACCAAGACACTAGTTCTCATGATTGTCTTCTCCTCCCTCTTTTTGGTTCCTCTTCAACAACTTCGAGTGCCTCCCTAGTTGGGAATTCAGAGAGTCCATTGCTCGACTTTCATAGAGCTTCATTGATAGTAGTATTCCCAGCTTTGCATATTTCCTGAACATAGAGGAAATTCGAGTTATTCATTGTGGTCCAGCATACAATGAGAGCGAGTATGGATTTGCAAGGGGATTTTCCTAGTTGGAGTCGGGAATTTTGTGGTGATTTTGTAGGGATAGAGAGCAACAAATGTGTGGGACGAAATTCTCTTCATTTGGAAGAGCGTAGCGGTTTCTAGCTTAGCCTACGCAAGGAAAGAAGGGAGAAGAATTGTGGAGAGATAAGGGTCGGAGGTTGGAGGTATACCTCAAGGGAGAATTTAGCCAGTGGTATATTTGGGCATAATTCTGTAATATCAAATTGTGGGGCATTTTTCTGGCTAGATTGGGCGATTTTCACTTGTTGGGGCTCACTAGGGGTCGGGGATTCAGCCCAAACCCTTTATGGGTTTTTGTGCGTTTGGTGAGAGGAGTCCGAGGTTAATTTCGTAGAATTTTTGGGCAGTGCTTCTAGCAGAAATCAGTGTTCTAGTCAACAGCCAGCAACGTAAATTATTGGAGAAGGGCACAGTTCACTCCAAGACCATTTCTACCACTTGGGTCCGTGATATTTTTCTAGGTTATTCTAGGTCCCTTGTGAGGAGGCTTCAGTTAATTTCCTAGAATATTCCAAGCAGTTTAGAGGATTGAAACACCAATTCCATTCCAGCCAACAGTAGTAAAATTTATTGGGCTAGTGCAAAGATTTGGGGAGAGCAGTTTCCAACACTTGGGTAACTCCATTTTAACGTAGGACTTAACTATCTTGTTGTAGCAAACCCAAGTTCTTCTTCTTCATTTATATGTACCTTGTTTTCTTAGTTAATAAAATGGCTCAGCTCTTGGTTCAATTTCTGGCGCAATTTGTCATTATGCCGGTGTTAGTTTTATGGTTACATGTTTATGTTTTATTTGTTGTTATCACTTAATATTTCCCACTAGGAATATTACATTGACCCAAAAAATTCACTCCTGCAGTTTTTTCTTGCCCTAACCCATGCCTTTGTGCTCATTTTACTCGAGGCTTTTGTCCTTTGTCCAAACCCCGTCACATTTCCTCTTGAACTCTTCTTCGCCGCAAACAATTGAGAGTCACAACAAACAGGTTCACAGTTAGCTTCTATTCCCCTCCCTGGCATCACAAAGCAAGTTAAATTTGTTCGCCCTTCTTCCAAATTGAAATGTCAGACTTCTGTAGAGCATATCATTCTAGCATTCATGTGTCGAGCATTGGGCGTCGAGCGTTTTTGAATTTTAAAGACCTAGGCGTTGTCATTTCTGAGTTTTACTTTTAAAGTCCAAGTCAACCACACTTTGATACAGCGAGTCGTTGCACCATTGATTCGTCGCGCAGTTGAGTCATTCAAACTTTAATACAGCTAGCCATCGCACACAGGTATGTGATTTTTTTTCTAATGTTTAATTTTTAATTTGTGATGTACTAATGTTTAATTTTTTACTAATGTTTAATGTTTAATTTTTACTAGTGTTTAATTTTTCTTTTGTAATGTTTGATTTTTTTTAATGATTACTTTTAAATTATAATTTAATAAAATATAATGTTAAATTATTAGGGCAAAGGCAATTCAAACCTATATTAAACTTAATAAATTTATTCAAAATCTCGGTTGTAACCTAAACTTATAAATCTTCGTTCCCTGATTTGTTTTTGTTCCCCCTGTGTAAGGAATCATGTCTTATTCGCTCCCCCACCCACCACATGTCACAAATCAAGCGAATTGGACACAATTCTCAAGGGACACGTGTCTGATTCAAGGCTATTATGTGTCTGGAAATCGGAATACGTGTCCCACGAGAATTCAATTCACTCCCACAGCGAATCTCGTTTTTTGGGCACATGTCCAGCGAAAAGGGACACACACACTTGATAAAAGGCCAATTTGCACCAATTTTCCTCACTTGCATTTGTGCTAGTTGTGGGACTCAAGGAGTGTCCAGCAAAGGAGCTAGGCATGTTTTGGAGGTGATTCAAGCAACATGTGGATTTCTCTTCCTTTATTTTTCTATTTTTGCTACAGTAGTGTGCTTGTCATTTTGTCTACATTTTTTATTTATTTTTACAATAATCATGGCTCAATCCAGGGAAGCAGGGAAGGGGCACAAAAAGGGGAGGAATATCCCCATTGGTGATGCCCCCCCTCTTTCAATTTCATCAAGGTCTACTAGTGTTCCATCTGTTGGAAGTGGGGCTACAACAGCGACTTCAAATGTTGAGAGAAACATCAATTTAGCTAAACAACAAGCTCAAGAAAGTAAATATCCCTTGTGGAAGTATGTTACAAGAGATCAAAGGTCAGGAAGCAAGTTAAAGGGAGGAGGCAATTTTCTTTGGAGATGCAACTTTTGCAACACTCAATTCAAGGGCACCTATTTCCATGTGAAAGCACATCTGTTGGGCTTACCATCTTGGGGAATTGGAGCACGTTTAGGAGTGACTGCATCTAAGAGGAAAGAATTAGAAAGAGAGGCCAATGTTGGTATGGCAATGGTGGTTGCATCATCTAAGAAACACAAGGATGAGGATACCATTCCATTCTTGAGGAAAATTAGAGCCAGTTATACATTTGGGAGTTTCGGTGGGGGTGCACGTCAAGCAGCAAAAAGGAGAGCACTTGCTCCAATGGACAAGATATTTCAGTAAGAGAGGTGAGGAGATTGATCTCACCATTGACCATTGCCATATTTTTCTATCTCAACTTCATATCATTTAATGTTGCATGATCACTTTTATTTATTGAGATGTGTCGAGCTCTAACTCAAGGAGCTCCATCGAGGTATGTCCCTCTTGGGTCAGAGAAGCTTAGAACTACATTGTTGAGTAAGGCAAAGAAGGAGGTTGATAAAATGCTTGAGCCTATTAAATCAGCATGGCAAACATCTAGGGTTAGTATTGTTTTTGATGGATGGATAGATGCAACACGCCATCCACTCATCAACTTCATGGTCTCTTCCTTGAATGGACCAGTTTTCTTCAAAGAAATGAATGCTCTTGGAAAATACAAGGATGCACAATATATGGGTGAGTTGTTCATTAAAATTATTAAAGATGTAGGTGTTGATTATTAAGTGCAAATCATTACAAACAATGCACTTGTTTGTAAGGTTGTTGGCATGATTGTGGAAGCTAAATATCCACAAGTATTTTGGACACCTTGAATTGTCCATTCCTTGAATTTAGCACTCAAATCTATTGCTTTTGATGTACCTTGGATTGGAACTATTATTGATGATCCACATCATAACAGCAACTTTGTACAAAATCATATCAATGCTCTCACTACCTACAAAGAGTACACACATCTATCATTGTTGAAGACTGCAGATACAGTGTTTGCCTTTGCATCATGTTGAAGAGGTTGAGGGAGGTCAATACTGCTCTTGGGTCCATGGTTATTTCAAAGTTTTGGTCTTTTTGGAGAAAGACAAATCAAGCAGCCTCAAAAAGAGTCCAGGACACAGTATTAGATGATGTTTGGAGGGAGAGGGTAGATCTTACTATTAAGATCATGGACCCTATCATTGCTTTGCTATGATTTGTAGATACAGATCAACTCATCCTATGTAATGTCCCCAATTAATAATTTTGCTAAGGGAATTCTCAATTTTGCAATTTTTGGTAGTCAATAAATATTTGGCATATAAACTTAGGAAAAGTGGGTGAAAAGGGAAAATTTATAAAGGTGCCACCCCCAAACAATAGAAAAGCCAAGAAATTCGATGGGAAGTGGAGAGTGGGGGGCACTCCAAAGGAGTACACACCCCTTGGAGGAATTTGAATTGGGTGAGAGAGGGAATTTGATGGTTGGAGCCCACAAGGAGCATGAGAAATGGCTAGCTATAAATTGGAGGCGAGGCTCTCATTTTAGGGGCTTTTTGACATTTGATTATCCATTGTTACTCTAGTTGTTCAACAGAGTTACAAGTACCGCTTAGCACAAGAGCTTCCCAAGGAGTGAAGCTCAATCTTCTCTTCAGTGGACCTTGAGTGCCACCCTAGGAATGATTTCTATCTTATTTGGAGGCTGGGAGAGAGGCATCACACAGCACTACACCATTTTGGTTTAATTGGGATGTAGAGCGAGAGGCCACACAGTCATTGGTAGGATTGGTGCCAAAAGTTGGGGTCTCTATTGTTGCAGGGGTGTTCTTGATCATATTCCAGCCAAAGGAGGGAGATTTTGGGAGGCAAAAGGGAGTCTCTCATAGGCCTGCGCAGTTCTCTTGGGTGATTATTGTGTGGAGTGTTGGTTGGAAGATTTAGGGTCTAAGCTGCTAGGGTTTCATTTGGAGGGAGATTGTGGGGAGAATGCTAACATTTTGGACCTACTAGTAATTCATCATTTTCTACTATAGGTGAAGTGTTCTGGTATTTGAAGAGGGCCAAGCTATTTGGGGTGGAATCTGGAGGATCAAAACCAGAGAAAACCCTTTCTGGGTTTTTCTGGGTTTTTGACAAGGATCATATCCCCAAATTTACAAAGATTTTTGGGCAGTTTTGAGGGGCCAAATCAGGGTGCCAAGTCAACTAAAAGTGTAGAAAAATTGGGTCAACGCAGATTTCTGGAGGGACAAACTATTGCATCAGTTGGGCATTGGGAGATTGATCACTTGGGGCTTGTAGCTTGCCTTGAGCAAGCCCAGGTGCACTCCTTCCAATTTTATTGTACTACAATAGTTTATTTATAATAAAATTGGCCATTTTGGGTGTTCCGAAGTATTTTTTTGTTCATGGGTGTTTGCTGAAATTTATCGTGTTGTTGTTTTTGTGCATGTCTTTGATTATCTCTCTAAAATTTCTATTTGGAATATTACAGTGGTATCAGAGCATGATCTTGGCTAGCTGTGGGGGAGCTAGCAAGATCATGGAGGTTTTGGCCATGCATGCATAGTTACTGGTGAATTTATGGGCACTCCAATGACACAGAAAGGGAAGAGTACACAGGGGATCATGGAGGAGTTGATGAGGCAAAACCAACAATTCCTAGAGAGGATGCAACAAATTGTGGGGATGTTGAGTCATACCCAGCAGAGAAACCATGTGCATGACGCACAACCCAACAGTACAACACCCATACGTATGGCCAATTTGGTTGTCCTACCATGCCTCATTTTCTAGATGAGCCAGAGGAAAAGCATGGTTCAACGTGTCATGTCCCTTCCTAAATTGATTTGGAACAATATTAACTTAAACATTTTGGGGCCAATTTTGGAGGTGATGGGACCCATTCAATTTTATTAGGAAGTTAGACTTAGCATAAGTTAATTTGTTGTGGTTAAGTTATACGTGGGAGCCACCCACATTAGGAGAATCGCATTCCCTAGTTCGATTTGCATGGAGGAGAAGTCGTTGGTTAAGTGAGGGACCCACGATGGAGGGAAAATGGAGGGAAAAAATAGTCCACGAAATCTATATAGGGAAGGCAACTCTCCTCACTTCATTCATCTTTTGGCATATCGAATTTCTCTTTGGTTGCTCGAGCTGGTTAGCCGAGTCACTAGTTGTTTAGCAAGAGTTCTTCAAGCGAAGAGCTCACCCTTTCTTCGAGGAACTTCGAGTGCCACCCTAGAGAGGCTTTTCTTCAGTCTTTCCGGAGGAGGATTTCATTGTGGTTTCTAGCAGTTGCATTCATCTCCAAGTGGTGCGTATTTCTAGAGAACGCAGTGAACGGACGTCGAGTTTGTTTGTGGCATTGTGTAGAGGAGTTTTATCCTGGAGGATTTCCGGAGAGGAGGCATAGGAGTTTTGTTCTCATTTTGGAGAGTTTAGGCGCTGGAGGAAAGTGCTTCTCTACAGTGTGACTTTCACACTTCCTGGCAGTGCAGAGGCAAGATTTTGTGCACACATGGGAGGTATAGTATCAGTCTTTGAGGCTGGACTTTGCCGGGGGAGCTAAGGGAAGCAATTGTGGAGGAGATTGCTATATTTCTGGAGCTTGGGTGGAGGATTTTTCTTGTATTCCTTGCAGGCTGTATTCTTGAGCAGTTGGAGGGTGTAGGGCATATTGGAGGTCGTATTTGGGAGGTTGGATTCAGACCAAACCCTTTCTGGGATTTTGTTGGTTTTGGTCAAGGAGCTCAGGGCTGAAATTATAACATTTTCTAAGCGGTGGAGGTGGAGTTTCTTGCAATTCCTTTCCATCCAGCAGTATAGTTTTCTGGGATAGCGCGGAGCATTAGAGGAGCAGTAGCATTTGAGATCATTGCCTTATCACCTGTGTCTTGTCATGCTTGCCATTAAGGCAAGCCCAGGTGCATTCCTCCATACTTGTACTTGCTCCATTGATTAATAAAATGGCTCAGCTAGTTCTACTTCTGGAGTTTTTATGAGCATTTACTGATCGTTGAAATTTTTGGGTTGTAAATCATTTTTGCTTTGCATATCATTGTTTATTTAATTTGGAACATTACACAAGGATAAGATCATTTTGTAGACGCGGGCAGTTAGAGGGTGAGAACAGGGGGCGTTTCTGCTGGTGGAGACTAGGCTTTAGATGTCAGGAGCTCGAGGAGGTTGAGCAAGAGTACACGCAGGATGGTGAGGGGCACATCAATATACACAGTGTGGCACAGGAGTCACCATTGTTGGAGACCTCTTTGATAGCACCAGTTGACACCTTGACGGAGAGAGTGTAGCATACACCCATAGAGCCATCTGATGATGTGATGTTCGTCGTTGATGAGGTTCCATCCGTTGTTGAAGTATCCATTGATGAGGTGTCTAGGACCGTGTTCGCATTTTCAAGTGATAGCAACCTACAACAGCTTAGGGAGGTGTCAAGAGATATATCCATTAGTGAGGTGCTAATGCACACAGAGGTACCCAGAGCCATGACAAAGTTCTCAGATGACAGCTACCCACAACAGCATGGAGAGCACCTTGAGGAGCGTGAGCTAGATGAGGATGTTATGCTCGATGAGCTACTTGTGGAGGGACAACTCGAGACTCCAGTTCAGCCCATGGTAGAGGAGTATGGGCAGTGATCTTTTGCACTGCCAATGATGGAGAGCATATAGATGGGCAGGCAGCCAACAGAGTTGCAGTACTTCCAGTCAGTTGCTCTCTTCAGACTTACGTATATGGGGCCTGCAGCAATATTGGGTTGCTCTACACGTTGGAGGGAGATTGCCTGAGTTACCTCGACATTTTATATGTTGACCGGGCTAGTGAGACGAGGCAACATGAGTTATGTAGGGCACAACACTCGCATGATGGATTGGTTACGTACTCGTGGGTTCTTGCATTTGATCCCTCTCATGGGGTTGGGTGGCAAGAAGTATTAAGTTGGTACTTGGTGGAGTTGGCTAGGTTATTGCATACATCCATGGTTGGGAGCATAGTTCAACAGGGGCTATGGTTTTCCAGAGGGGCTCGAGGGCTAGATCATCATTGGGATCCAGGTGGGACTCCCCATCACTTCATGGATTGAGTTAGTCATGGTACTAGCAAGATGGTGGATCCGATGATCAAACTCACCCCCATTTTCATATTCCCATCAGAGTTCTGGATAGCACCAGTGACAGGTTGTGCTAACAGGGGAGCCCACAGACTTTGTGAGTCATCTTGGCATGTTGGTTGTGTGTGGTGTCATTGGATGATTAGTGTACCCTAGCAGGAGGTTGTCAGAGGAGGTGGCATTAGCAGGCCACAGGATAGTTCCTCATATGGAGAGGAGGATTTCCCATGGATATATGGGGCACGTGGTCACTAAGGAGCAACACCCTAGTGACACCACCATAGGCACATAAGGAGATTTGCCTATCAGATCTCTCGGGGAGGATTAGGAGGGGAGGTACATTCATCCAAGCGTATGGAAATGAGAGGGTGGATATGGCAGTACTAACAGGATGCGGGATGATACTTACAGACATAGCTTTAGACCATGGCACCCAGGGGTGTATAGGGGCATGCAGTGGTGCACAACGATATGCAGTGGAGCATGAAGATGCGCAGTGGTGCATAGTGGTGTGTAGTGTCGCACTAGGTTGTCGGAGGAGTGGTTTGAATCACAATACATTACCTCATAGAGTGAGGAACACATTGATACAGGAGGGATACTAGTTGATCTGGGATGATGCAACAACATTAGCAGGGTTTGATGGTGCATAGAGATATGCAACTGGGTGCAGTTGTATGCTAGGGGACACGAGCATACTTGGTTATACGCAGTAGTGTGGGGGGTTGCACTGCAAACTAAGAGAGTGATACTAGCAGGTAGATTTCTTGATAGGGATGTCAGGCATGCCATTGGGATGTACATACCCAGATTGGGAGAGCGGATTGATCACGAGATCGGCTAAGAGTGTACACACGGGTTCCTGACCATACCTGTCGAAACCCACGCATATCTCACTCATTGGCATCGCACGCAGTTGAGGAGAGCCTTGTTGTGTCCTATCAAGGCCTACATTGTGGATAGCAGGACCTGGGAGACTTGCTTAAGACAACTCTATGGGATTCAGTGCATCAGGGGCACAATACGGATTCCCCGATGGAGGAGCATGGTCGGTACACGAGTTGGTAGCCATAGGATATGAGATGAGGTGATCTTCTATAGGGGTGGTATACCATTCATCACTGAGCTCACACTTAGGGAGTTGATTGCAAGGGAGTTGTATGATGCACTTCTGGCGAGACGATCTGAGGCATTACAGGAGCTTGAGGGACAATGGATGGTAGACTTCGTCTACAGGAGGGTACCCAAACTCTGAGCAGTGTCCAAGTGTATCATTAGGAGTTGGGATAGCGGATTTCGCTGCATGGTCTGGCACAAGCAAGGCAAATTGGCATGCTTGGGACAGATTCGTGATACTTGGGGTCCACCTATGTTATACATATAGGGTCAGAGATGAGGACCAGATGGGTTCTAGCAGGTCGTAGTGCTATGCAGCAGCAACCCATGAGGTGTGGGAGTTGTGGACCTCTAGTATGGTTATGGGAACCAGGGATCCAGTTGATGTGGGGGACACTCCATTACTTAGTGAGTACGGTTGGGATAGCTAGTGATCTGGTTCATTGTCATGTTAACACATGGGGGATCACCGAGGTCTTCATCATATGGCGAGGCAGGTGGTTGTTCAAGATCAGGGTCAACCATGGAGTGATAGGCGTGGGCATTGCTGAGTCCCCTTGGCAAGTTGGGCATAGCCTCGATCATCACATATATTATGGCCGAGAGTTGCAGGAGATGAGGCTCTAATACGTGCATGTTAGACAGTTAGTCATGACTAGCGTGTCGCGGGGTCTACACAACAGTTTCTTCCTGTGATGGGCTTGGGACCCTGGCATCACAGTACTTGACAATTCAAGAACCTTTAGGGGTGAGCTGGGTTTAATAGGGGGAGATCATTCTGAACTTCCATTGGATTTTAGTGATTCTTTATTAGCATGGGAGACTTCACCAGCATGGAGGGATGACCAACAGAGGGAGTTCAGGGGAAGCTCGTGCGGGCAAGGATTTATTTCCACAGGAGTTGGATTGTATCTTCGGGTGCCCACCCTTCGAGTACATGAGATGAATGACTCAATAGAGCATCTGCATAGGGAGACAGACATGGCTTTATATGATCGTGTTGCTTCTTTACCGATGGTATGCAGAGGGCTTCAGGTGCCTATACCAGGTTGGACAGTGAGTGGAGCAATAGGTGCTTCACGTTGACCAGGACGACTTGGGGTCCTAGTATCGAGGGACTCCTTCATGACAAGATGGTGTTGGGGACTGGGATGACTCAATGGCACATTTGGGACCCCTGGTATCATTTGTAGTAGCCATTTGGGTAAGCTGATAGAGGGGGGCATTGCTTGAGGACAAGCAATTTTTAGTGGGGAGAATTGTAATGTCCCCAATTAATAATTTTGCTAAGGGAATTCTCAATTTTGCAATTTTTGGCAGTTAATAAATATTTGGCATATAAACTTAGGAAAAGTGGGAGAAAAAGGAAAATTTATAAAGGTGCCACCCCCAAACATTAGAAAATCCAAGAAATTTGATGGGAAGTGGAAAGTGGGGGCCACTCCAAGGGAATACACACCCCTTGGAGAAATTCGAATTGGGTGAGAGAGGAAATTTGATGGGTGGAGCCCACAAGGAGCATGAGGGATGGCTAGCTATAAATTGGAGGTGAGGCTCTTATTTTAAGGGCTTTTTGACATTTGATTATCCATTGTTACTCTAGTTGTTCAGCTGAGTTACAAGCGCTACTTAGCACAAGAGCTTCCCAAGGAGTGAAGCTCAACCTTCTCTTCGGTGGACCTTGAGTGCCACCCTAGGAAGGATTTCTATCTTATTTGGAGGCTGGGAGAGAGGCATCACACAGCACTATGCCATTTTGGTTTAACTGGGACGTAGAGGGAGAGGCCACACAGTCCTTGGGAGGATTGGTCCCAAAAGTTGGGGTCTTGATCATATTCTAGCCAAAGGAGGGAGATTTTGGGAGGCAAAAGGGAGTCCCTCACTATTGTACGAATTGTTGAAGCTTACTATTGTGTCATCTTTCACAGGCTTGCGCAGTTCTCTTGGGTGATTGTTGTGTGGAGTGTCAGTTGGAGGATTTAGGGGCTGAGCTGCTAGGATTTCATTTGGAGGGAGATTGTGGGAAGAATGCTAGCATTTTGGAGCAGTAATTCATCATTTTCTGCTATAGGTGAAGCGTTCTGGTATTTGAGGAGGGTCAAGCTATTTGGGGTGGAATTTGGAGGATCAAAACCAGAGAAAACCCTTTCTAGGTGTTTAACAAGGATCACGTCCCCAAATTTACAGAATTTTCTGGGCAGTTTTGAGGGGCCAAATCAGGGTGCCAAGTCAGCCAGTAGTGTAGAAAAATTGGGCCAGCGCAGATTTCTAGAGGGACAAACTATTGCAGAAATTGGGCATTGGGAGATTGATCACCTGGGGCTTGTAGCCTTCCTTGAGCAAGCTCGGGTGCACTCCTAATTTTATTGTACTCCAGCAGTTTATTTATAATAAAATTGGCCATTTTGGGTGTTCCAGAGTATTTTCCTGTTCATGGGTGTTTGCTAAAATTTATTACGTTGTTATTTTTATGCATATATTTGATTATCTCTGTAAAATTTCTATTTGGAATATTACATCCTAGGAGAGGTTTAAGAGGGATGGTATTCCATGATTGAGTCTGTGAGAACCATTATTTTTCTGAGTGAGTGCCTTGAGTATGAGACATCAATGGATGCCTTCTTCACTCCCATACAGGGTATTGTTGTCAGCAGGTGTGACAAGAATTGCACACCTTTGCATTGCTTGGCTCACTCATTGAATCCAAAATACTACAACCATGAGTGGCTGAATGGTGGACCTTCACACAGATTCCCTCCTCACATGGATGGTGAGATTTCACAGGGGAGGAAGGATGCCTTGAGATGGATATTTCAAGATAGAGCATCCCTTAATGAGGTGGAGGATGCTTTTGCAGAGTTTTCCCCTAGCAGTGGGCGATTTGCAGGCTATGATGTTATTAGAGACAAGGGGGCTAAGAAGCCCTATTCTTGGTGGGCAACTCATGGGGCAACATGCCCTCCTCTATAGCAGTTAGCCATGACGCTCCCCTCCCAGGGTACTTCATCCTTTTGTTGTGAGAGGAATTGGAGCCCATATGGGAATCTGTATAGTTTGAAGAAGAGCAGGCTTGAGCAATCCAGGGCAGAGACAATGGTGTATGTGCACACCAACCTTCGTCTTATTTACAAGCAGAGGGAGGAGTGGTTTAAGGGAAAGACAAAGATGTGGGATGTCTTTCCTGATGACATGGGTTTGGACAGCAGTGTTGAGTTGGCATTGGCCAACTTGGATCTTAATGACCCAGTGCTAGAGCCTGCCACTTTTGATGATGGTATACTCTTTTGGGGTCATCCTCCACACCAGCCAATGCAAAGATTACATTGGATACAGAGGAGGATGCAGAAGAGAGCATTGGTGGTACTGATGCTTATTTTTATGTTGATGACTTTGAGCTATAGACAGCACTACAGCTGCCAACATCCTATGAGATTCTTCCTTCCTATTCTATGGTTCCAAGTTCTAGTGTCTACCTTGTTTTGTATTTGCTATTTTCCATTGGCATTCCTAGTCAGAAGTCCTCGGGACTCAGTACCTGTGTAATACATTTTGATTTTGATGACTTAATGAGAAAGTTGTAGTTTATGGTTAATTTCTAGTTGTAAACTTGTATCATTCATGAACCATGATTTTACGCATAACGTTACAAACTTACAATGTACATGTATGAATCTATAATTGAATTTGTTACTTGTATCATCATGAGAATTTGTGTAATATCATAATATGATGTATCTATTAATTTTTTTTAATATATATATATATATATATATTTATTAATGTGTCCTGTGTGCCCTATTCCAAGGGGTCTCTATGTCCCATGTCGGACTCTTGTATCACTGTGTCCTGTGTGTCCCATGTCCCCGTGACAGGTAATTTAGGATAAGATAGATGCATTTGAATGATGAATGGTGGCTTGATGTGGAATAAATTGTCTCTTTCACCTCTCCAATAGTGGAGCTAATAAGGTATGCAGATTCAGATTCCCCTAACCTTGGGGAAATATATGAGTCAATTGACAGCATGATCAGACATGTCAATTCCATCATACATCAAAGGGACTCCTCTTTGGAATTTTTAATGAAATCTAAAAGTTGATAGAAAAGAGATGGAATAGGTTGAATACACCTCTTCATATGGCCACTTATGCTCTTAATCCAAAGTCGTATATGGAAAGGGAAGATAGAGTTGCACCAATAGATGATCCTGAAATGAAACAAGGGCTTATTGATGCCATACAAAAGATGTATATAGAGGAGCAAACAACCATAATTCAAGAACAATTTCTCAACTTTGCAATGCTCAATAGCCCTAGTTTCTCTAATGCTGCAAAGAAAGATTTGATGGGTATGGCATAGAGAATTCCTAGCGGATGGTGGAGGATGTATGGTGCAAAGTTCAAGAAATGAGCACTCTAGCTCTGCATTTACTATCTCAAGTTGCTAGTTCCTCAACTGAAGAAAGGAACTGGTCCACATATAGTTTTATCCACTCTATTAAGAGAAATAGGCTTACCTCTAAGAGAGCGGAAAAAATAGTTTATGTGCATCGCAGTCTTTGCCTTCTTACAAGGAAGGCACTTACAGGGACCAACAACATGGTGGGATGTGGATCCTGAGGATCCTTCTCAAATTGATGATGAGGTGGGTGATCCATCTTTCTAGGCAGGATTGGTAAATGTACCATTAGATGTCATTGAGTTGTAGTTGTAGGGCATTAATGATGATGAGGGAAGAGAAAATGAGGCTCAAGCATTTTTCAACAGATTTAATGCAGAGGATCTAAATTTAAGAGTAAATTTATCCTTCATGATAGTATGGCCATTGATTCAGGGACTCCATTTTGTGTTATTATGATGCATTTTCCATTTAGAACTCAAAATATGTATTAAACTTATTTTGGACTATCATCGTGCTTTTCCTTTGAATATATAATCTTAATCTACTAAGTTATTAGACAATTCAGCATTTGCCAATTGAGTTTTTGATTTTATAATAGTATACTAAGATGAATTTCAGATTTCTTAACTGTTAGTGTTATTTCAATGTGTTATACTTATCATTCATGTTTATGGTATATGCTTTTTGTGAAATTTTTTTTAATATTTATTATTTTTTAAATTTTTAAATATATAAAATTGTTGTCCCGTGAAAATTTGGGGGTGTGCTCTAGCTGTCCCAGAAACTCGTCTCCCCATCCCCAAAGCCGATGCAACATAGGATTAAGATCATGAAGATTCGGATGGCAAGGAGGCTCCATGTATGGTGGAAGAAATTCCTTGAATTCATGAAACTTATTGCCAACTAAAACCTCTACATCACCATTGAAACAAAAAGAAGCATCAGTTGACCCAAGGTTCGAACTAGATGTCAATTATGAAACTCCAAAAGATGGAACTGCAGTAACTTCAAAGAAAGTGCCTCCTTAAAATACTCCTAATCCTAGAGGGACCAGATCAAAAGATAGAAATCATCATTGTGAAGGAAAGAATAGTCAAAAGCCAAACAACGGAAAACATGAGCAAAATAGGTGAATCTGGAAAAAGAAACCCAAATATCTATAAGGATTTTCTGAAAGGCAATAAGCTTCATAAAGCATAGCAGTCCATGGGATCCAGCCACAGTTTAAAACTTCCAAACTCCTGTTAAGGGGATTCTTTCATTCCAAGGTTAAATACGAAAATTATCTCATGCAATGTAAAAGGAATGGGTACAGAGATAAAAACAAACTCAAATGAACAATTGCAAGAACTATAAGGCCATTTCAATGTGACTGTATACCTACAACTCATTTTCGGTTCAGACAATCATAGCAAGTAATTGGATTCTAGAAGGCAACTTATGTTAAATTTACTACAATTACAATCTGATGGAAATCAAACTATAACGACTACGACATTTGGAGTCCATAAATGACTAGAGGTGATACATGCACTTGAGAATGGTGATACCAACACACATATACATATCAAGTTGGCTACAAGTCGGCTCCAAAGCAAAGGTCACATTGTTTTTCTTCAGCAGCCAATTTTAATCTTTTGTAGAAGGTGAAACAAACCTTGGGGAAAAGACACAGACCTAGCAAAAACTAAGCAGCCCGATTTGCATGAATTATAGTGGCCATGTCTCAGTATTATTATCTCAGAGATTCAAAGGAAAAGTGTAGCCAACATGGCAGATCATTGTTTGATTGGTCAAGGACTAGTGTTCTCCCTTTCCCAATGGTGCCTGCTAACTTCACAAACATGTGCAACAAATCATATGACAACAACAAACATTCAATCAAAACCTTGAAAGCCTAAAAATTACATGGAATAAAAGTAAAATGTTGTGAATCCTAATGCACCAACGTGAAACAAAACTAGGCTCTAATAGTCCACAAAAGGCACTGTTGTCGCGCAGAATGACACGACAACGCTCAGACCGGGGGCTGTCACTCTAATCCCCGATCCCTCCATTTAAGCCTGTCTCCCGTGGCTAAGGGGGGTAGACCCTGTGAGATGATGAAGACCAACTGTCGACCAGTTGGTTAGGAGACACGAGACACGAAAAGATAAGCACCAGATGAACTTGATTAACTTAGCAGATCAGTGCCTTAAGAGATCGTTATCAAAACGATTACTTGTTAGATGATCACAAGACCAAAATGATATCCAACAACTGGACACTTCAAATGAAAATAAACGCTTGAAACCACCACGAGAATTGTGAATTATTAACCAGATGTCAATTTCGTGTCTCAGCATGAAAAATAATCATTGAAAACCATTGAATCTGGCAAAAATAATTTTCTGATAAAATTAAAACAAAAATTAAGATTTAATCTTAAACCCTAAAAGAAAAAATTTTATCTGATTTTTACTTTATATTTTTTAATGATTTTTTTAATTATTTAAAAAAAAAAAAAAAAAAGACAAATTATTTTGAATCTAAACTAATCCTAAAATCAAAACCTAAATCTTAAAACCCTAACCTAAATCTTCTATATTTTTTTTTTTTTTTTTAATAAAAATAAAATTAAATTAATTAAAATAATTCTAAACTAAAACTAAACTAAAGCTACACATATATTAAACTAAAAAAATAACAAAACGTAACTACCAAACTTAAACCTAAAGAATAAAATCAACTTTAATTTAAAACTACACCTACGCATACAACTAAAAAAAAAAAACGATTTTAGTGTTTGCCTTTGCAGGTTCACGTGGGCGACGGAGGCTCGAGGACGGAAAACGCAGGCAGCAACTGGAAGGATGGGTGGCCGTTGGCGAAGCTATGCTGCGGAAATGGAAACGTAAACGCTGGAGCAGGTGCCGGATGGTTTAATAGAGAAGCGTGACGCTGCCAAACCAATTTACAAAATCACGCAGAGAGGGTCGGGGTTCGACTGCGGGCTGAACGACGGCGGAGGTCAGGGCTATGCGGACGGGTTTGATGCTTTAGCTGCAGGTAGAGGAGAATGGACACTGGAACGGACAGCAGAACCTTTCAGACCATACACATGTCAAAAAATTCGATTTTGCTTTTCTGATTTTCCAAACCCCAAATGAAACGACAGAAAAACGGCTTACTCTGAATGCATATATGCCCAAACGAAAATGCGTGACCCCCTCAGAAGAAAAACGCAAATGATTTACCTATACAATACCTGCGCAGAACAGTGTAACTCTCACCCACAGAGAACGCTTGGCCCACGATGATCAGTTTTAAGATTTGTATTTGCAGGTTTGTGGCGCAGCTGGGACGGACGGAGAGATTGCCAACAGCGATTTGATCTGATGCCTGATTTGTTTTGCAGGCAGAACGATAAGGATCTGAGCAATAGCGTATTGTCGCCAGGCTTTGAAAAAAATTTGCCCTGATGTCAATTCCTTAGAAACGCTTTTATTTTCGAGACAGACAGCAGTACGATAGCCCTGAAAGACAAGATCTTGGCAGAATTTCAGAGCGAAGCCCTTGAAAACTTACCTCCAAAAATAATTCACAAAATTTACAGCTCTGGACAGCCAAATTTAACAATCATTTGCAGTGATATTCTCAATATATCAGAAGTTTAAACTTTACTGTGAACATAGAAAAAATCTCTAAATGCAAAGTACGAAATGAAATTTAAAAGATTAACCCAGGGCACAATCAACTGGGCTCTGCACAGAAAAGCCTGAGGGAGTCAGCTGGTTCAACTCAGAACCTCCCCAAACGCCCACAAATACCCTTTACCTAAAGGGTTTCCTGCACACCTCAAGCAAACATCAGCAAAGAGGGCAAGAAATGCTGCCAAATTTCAAGACATAATGGAGATACCTGCCATTATTCCAGAAACCCTACAACATTCAAACCCTAGCACGTGAGCAAGATACCTGTACTCACAATGCTCTGAAAACCATCTATTATTAACTGCTGAAAACTGAAATATGCAGAAAAACAAACATCTCACAGCAATTCCAGAGAGTAACACCAGCCAGTTTTGAATCCCAAAGTCTTTTTATTGACCAAAAATCAGATTACAAAAGAGCTTTTTCAGTACCGACTCACAGATCAGATGATCTGAAATGACCTCCTAAAACCCTATATAAAGGAAATGATCCCAACGGCTAGTTCGAATGATCCATGTTGAAATGATCTCGACCGTTGATGAGGATCAAGACTTCTCTTGATCTCATCCGTCGATTTTATTTAAAAAAGATATTTTGCATGCATTCACAAAAATATTAATTAATTAATTTTGCTTTTATTATGAATTTTTTATATTACATATTATTATTATTATTATGTTTTTTTTTTTTTTTATTAATCATTTAAAATGGATCATCGAACTAAGCCTTCGGAAACATCACCTAGGACCTAGGACTTAGGACTCATGAGGGGATTTTAAAACATTTTTCGACCCTCAGGACACATTACATGACTTTTACGATTTACATCTTAAGGGAGAAACACCCCTTTAACATAGACCCTCACAAATCACCCAGTTCTGCAACACAACTACAATCTAGCAGGTTAACACACTAGGATTCTCCTAAAGTTCTAATAACAAAATGCATCCCGGCTTTGGGGTCAGGTTTGAAGGAAAACTCTGCCGATCCGTGGATCGGTGAGACGGAAAAACTTCCGGGACATAGATCATCATTAGAAAGTTAGGTCCACCTAGGCAAATTACATACATGACTCTGTCCTGCTAAGATTATTTACATTTCATATATGCAGACTGGGTTTACAATTAGATTGATCAAAATGCTGATGACTGCAGGATGGCACGGACATGCTGATCAGGTGCTGCCCCCCTTTTTTGTAAAAAAATAGGGGGTGTACTGCATGGGTAGTTGACCAGTAGAGGTCAACAGGCACAACATCCTGTAATATTCCTAATAGGAAATAACAATGAGAAACAAAGCAAATACACACATGCAACACAAAAATCTGAAACAAGCATAAACAACAGCCTTTAACACCATAAACTGCGCCAAGCTGAGCCACTTTATTGATTTAATAAGTGGGAGTACAAATATAAATGGAGTGCATGAACCTGGGCTTGCTAAAACAAGCAATGCAAGAACCCAGGTGAAAATAAGATGCCCAAGTGTTGGAAATAGCTCTACTCCACAAACTGCACCCAACCAGGCAAAAGTGTTGCAACTGTTGAAGAAAGAACTGTTGATCTAACCCCCAAAACTGCCCAAAAAAATCATCCAATTTAACCACAAGCTCCTCATCCAAAACCCACAAAAACCCAGGCAAGGAATTCTCCAATAACTCAACTCCGGAAAGACCCACAAATTAGTGTGAATTACCCAAGTTGCCTTCAAGTATCCTCCCTTGAAGCTTTGGCAAACCCCACAATCAATGAATATGCTGACACAATTCCACTGAAGATTGTTCCAGTTATACCATTGACTGCTATATCAACATTTTTGCCCATCAAATCTTCAACGTCACGAGTCTTCATGCACTGACTGCATTTCCCGTATAGATTGCGTTATATCATGATAGAGTGTTGTGCGTATGGTCATGACATTCTTCATAACGCATATATACAACGAATTATGGTTCATGTAGCTATGTGTTTGCTATTGTGCATTTTCTCCATGACTGCGTGTGGAGTTCCTTTGACTGTGCAGAAAGGTCTTTATGACAGTGCGTATAGACTGCAGGTTCCTTCATATCACAGCGGCTCCTCTTCCAATCTCAGAACCATCCGAATATGAGTTCTGTGCTTTTATGGTTGCTTCTGGACAACGATCCCGTGACTGCGGCATTTTCTTCATTGCAACGTATTCCATGTATGACCTGCGTATATTTGTTGCGTATGTGATAGCGTATAACGAGTCTTTATGCCTTGCGTATAGCTGTGGTGGGGCTCCTTCCAACTGCTGCTTCACCATGAACAGCGTATAAGGTTATGACTGCGTTGGATTTCGGGCATCATCAAACTAGGCCAACGTATTCCTTTTTGTGACTCTCCTTCTCTAAAACCCCAAGACGTGGAGAGGAGATCACATCAAGAATGTCTCTTGAAATGACTTCAAGTCCTCTATATTTATACTAAAACGTAGAGGTTGAATAGACATGATCTTTGGGCTTCTTAAGCCTACATAGGATGCTAGCCGACTTGACAATTAGTCTTATAATACAAATAAATTCATAACTCCATAAATACTTATCGGAATTGGATGATCTTTAGATCAATCCTACACCTCTCGATGAGAGGGATCCAATAAAAATATCAACTGCCATAAATAAGCTGACCCATATGGAGTTTGGCCCTAGTTGCCAATTTAACACTCCCTCTCAACTAGGGAGAACTCCATCCGTTGATCCATAAGTCCGACTGTACTATCTCTGCCATCAGTGCCCTGCACTGCTCTGCCTAGCTCTGCTCAGCGCTGCTTGCTCTACTTTGCTCAGCTCTGTTGGCTCTGCTCAGCTCTGCTAGCTCTCCTCTGCTTTGCTCAGCTCTCCTGGCTCTCCTTTGCTCTGCTCAGCTCTGCTTGCTCTACTTTGCTGAGCTCTGTTGGCTCTGCTCAGCTCTGCTAGCTCTCCTCTGTTCTGCTCAGCTCTCCTGGCTCTCCTTTGCTCTGCTCAGCTCTGTTGGCTCTGCTCTACTCAGCTCTGCTGGCTCTGCTCAGCTCTGCTGGCTCTGCTTAGCTTTGTTGGCTCTGCTTTGCTGGCTCTGCTCTACTCTGCTCAGCTCTACTGGCTCTGCTCAGCTCTACTGGCTCTGCTCAGCTCTACTGGCTCTGCTCAGCTCTGCTGGCTCTTCTCTGCTGTGCTGGCTCTGCTCTGCTCAGCTCTGCTGGCTCTGACTCTTCTCAACTTAGCTCTGCTGAACTATGAAGAAGAAGAATTGATCGAGAATGTCTCATACCATTCTCTACTGACCCGAAATCAATCTCAGAGTGCGTACCACTGGTCCCAGACCAGTCTCAGCCGACCCGAAGTCAGCTTCATAGTAAGTACCACTCCTACCACTGGTCCCAGACCAGTATCGTAGTCTCAAGAGTGTACAACTGGTCCCAGACAAGTCTCAACCGACCCAAGTCCCCGTCATAGTGGTGTAAAACACTCGCTGGTCCTAAACAGTCTCACCGACCCGAAGTCACCGTCATAGTGGTACCGCTCGCTGGTACTAAACCAGTCTCAACCGACCCGAAGTTAGCGTCAAGTATGGTACAACTCCTACACTGGTACCAGACCAATATCATTGATCTTAGATCAATGGCGGTCATCCTAGCCGTAGGGAGTTACAGTAGATACAACGAGCATCCATCGGTAAACTACTATGGTCCCTAACTTCATTCCATGCTCATTTGATCAGAATGAGAGGTACTTCCCATAAGTCCCCGACTGCATGGGTAGGATGCTTTCGAACAAGGGAACTAAATCATCCTGTCTCAATAAGGAGAAACACATCAATCCTGCTACACGCCATGGGAACACATCAAATCAGGCCGCCATGGAGAACACATCAATCTAAAGGCCTCACAGGAGAACACATCAATCCTGCTACAATCGCCATGTAGAACACATCAATCCAGGCCTCACAGGAGAACACATCAATCCTGCTACAATCGCCATGGAGAACACATCAATCCATGCCTCACAGGAGAACACAACAACCCTGCTACAATCGCCATGGAGAACACATCAATCCAGGCCTCACAGGAGAACACATCAATCCTGCTACGATCGCCATGGAGAACACATCAATCCAGGCCTCACAGGAGAACACATCAATCCTGCTACAATCGCCATCGGGAACACATCAATCCAGGGC
>APFE030259639.1:90753-107307 GCA_000404065.3 Pinus taeda
TCTGATTCATATCAGCAGTAGCAAACCCTAGATCAACAGCATCAGCATTAGCGACTTCATTATCAAACTAGGGCAGACGATATCTCACAAACCGACCGTCGGATTGACTTCATTCCACTACCAAAAGTTTCGGCTTCCAGAGGAGGTTTAGATGAACCTACAATGTAGTTTAGATGAGGAGATATTTTAGGCCATGCAGGTCAATCTTTATTTCTGCAGTTGCAGCTTCAGTTTCAGCAGCTTCCAGCTTCAAACTAGGGCAGTTGATATCTTGCAAACTGTTTATCGGATTGAATTCATTCCACCACCAGAAGTTGCGGCTCTCACAGGAGGTTCAAATGAACCTACAACACAGTTCCAAAGAGGAGATCTTCTAGGACTCGCAAGTCAATATTTACTTCTGCAGTTGCAGCTTCAGTTTCAGCAGTTTCCAGCTTCAAACGTGTGAGAGAGAGAGACCCATTTCAGTGCAGTAGAGAAGAGACTCATATATGCGTAGTAGAGAGAGAGAGATGTGATGAGATGAGTGAGTCCAAATGAGGAAAAGTCCTCTTATATTTATACACAACGTTGGTGGGTGAATAGATGCGACTGTTGGGCTTCTGAGCCTACATGAGTTGTAGGTCGCCTTGATAATAATTCCATAATCAAAATAAATTCATATCTCCATGAATACTTATCGGAATCGGATGATCCTTATATCAATCCTACACCTCCCAACGAGAGGAATCTAATAAAAATATTATCAGCCATGAATAATATGACCCACATGAAGTTTTTCCCTGGTTTCCAATTTTAACACTCCCTCTCAACCAATGAGAACTTCATCTGCAATATGTCTATCGGTCGTTACTATTCATCCGTCAAATGCACTGCCCTATATAGCCTGACCCTTGCCCTACTCTGCTCAATTTTTCCTGATCTGCTTTGACTTGTTCTGCCCTGTACTGATCTGTACTGTTTTGCTCTATTTTGCTCTACTCTTGCATTGTTTTGTTCTACTCTGCTTTTGTCTGAATTATGAAGAAGAAGAAATGATCGAGGATGTATCATACTGACTCAAAGTCAGTCTCAGAGTATGTACCATTGGTCCTAGACCAATCTCAACCAACCCGAAGTTAGTGTCATAGTGAATACAACACCACTGGTGCTAAACCAGTATCATCCTCCACTGACTTAAAGTCAGTCTCAGAGTGCATACCACTGGTCCCAGACCAGTCTCAGTCGAACCGAAGTTAGCTTCATAGTAAGTACCACTCCTACCACTGGTCCCAGACCAGTATCGTAGTCTCAGAGAGTGTACCACTGGTCCCAGACCAGTCTCAACCGACCCGAAGTCAGCGTCATAGTGTGTAACACTCGCTGGTCCTAAACCAGTCTCAACCGACCCGAAGTCACCGTCATAGTGTGTACCGCTCGCTGGTCCTAAACCAGTCTCAACCGACCCGAAGTTAGCGTCATAGTATGGTACAACTCCTACCACTGGTCCCAGACCAATATCATTGATCCTAGATCAATGGCGGTCATCCTAGCGTAGGGAGTACAGTAGATACAACGATGCATCCATCGGTACTACTATGGTCCCTAACTTCATTTCCATGCTCATTGATCAGATGAGAGGTACTTCCCATAAGTCCCAGACTGCATGGGTAGGATGCTTCGACAAGGGAACTAATCAATCCTGTCCTCATAGGAGAACACATCAATCCTGCTACAATCGCCATGGGGAACACATCAATCCAGGCCGCCATGGAGAACACATCAATCTAGGCCTCACAGGAGAACACATCAATCCTGCTACAATCGCCATAGAGAGCACATCAATCCAAACCTCACAGGAGAACACATCAATCCTGCTACAATCGCCATGTAGAACACATCAATCCAGGCCTCACAGGAGAACACATCAATCCTGCTACAATCGCCATGGAGAACACATCAATCCATGCCTCACAGGAGAACACAACAACCCTGCTACAATCGCCATGGAGAACACATCAATCCAGGCCTCACAGGAGAACACATCAATCCTGCTACGATCGCCATGGAGAACACATCAATCCAGGCCTCACAGGAGAACACATCAATCCTGCTACAATCGCCATCGGGAACACATCAATCCAGGGCGCCATGTCGCCATGGAGAACACATCAATATAGGCCTCACAAGAGAAAACATCAATCCTGCTACACAGGAGAGCGAATCATCCTGTTCCACAAGAGAGCGAATCATCTTATCCCACAAGAGAGCGAATCATCTTGTTCCACAAGAGAGTGAATCATCTTGTTCCAGTGCGCACCACCAGGAGAGGGTGAGTCACCTTGTGGTCGTATGTTGCTCCAATAAGAACCGCAAGCCCTCCAGAGCTCCCAGAGCTCAATGTATGCAACATGCAGGACCCTTTAACAAGGGTCTCTCGACGACTCCAAGTTGTTCGGGAAAATCACAAATTTGATCTTTCCCCGGGGCTCTAACCTCTACATCATCTCAGTGCGATGTAGCCTGTAGCCTCCTTGCTCATCGACTTACCATATCCCAGATAAGGCAGTATTTGATGTCTATCTGCTGGAGCAATCATTGAATACAGGATTCCTCAATAATTGAATCCCACCTCTAGTTGTCACAGAGAATCATAGTGCTACTCATCATGTGTACTCACTGAAGAGTTTCCATAGCCAGGCAACTTCATACGAGGTCATACTCGAAGTTATGTATCCGGTCTCAACAGTACTTATAACAACTGATTTTTACTTCCTTCTCATCCATGATATCGAAGCAGAATCAAAAGAGAACCAGCACTGAGAAGTGCTCTCGTGATTCTCCACAATGTTTGCCCATTCAGCATTCGAATAATAATGCAATTTCATCTTTCTGGAAGTGTATCTCAATCCATGAGAGATTGTGCCCTGAAGATATCTCAGAAGATTCTTGGCACCAATCCAGTGAGGCTCAACCAAATATGAGCTCACCATGCTAACTGCAAAACATATGTCCGGACGGAGGTTCACCAAGAACATCAATGGGAATGAGTTTATGAAACTCAGAGACATTCCCAAATCTGGTCCGACATCACTACCATATAACTTACGATCCTCGAGGTAGTCACAAGCTTGCAGTTTATCATTCCACATCCAGAATCCAACTCCCTCTGTCTTCTACAAATGAGAGGGTCTGCACTTTTCAGACATAGGTGCCAGTATGAGAGGTCTATCATCCTCAACCTTCAGGTAATGGTTTGGATCGGTTTCACTCTTAGTGAATCTCAGCTTCATCTGACAGCTATCAATCCTCTCATATTACGCTCAGGGTGTTTTGCTTCAAGCCATAGAGGGCTTTCTTCAACCAGCATACGTGAGATTCCTGATCATCAATCCCAAACCCCTCCTGTGGACCTGCTACATGAGGGAAATGGTCCCCTTGTAAGATTTTCCTTCGGCACATCTCAGACATGTACTTTCATGCTCTTTTTGAATTCAGGCATCCTTGTCATCTTCTGACTCACAAATCTTCGATGTTATGTGTCAATGGACATGGTCCCCAGTGGACTTCCTGCAACTTGATACAATCCTGCAATCAAAAACATCTTTGAAAAAAATCTATTTTCAAGCATGTATCTTTCCATCGATGAGTGCCACCCTGAAACCTTTGACTTCCATTTCCAAGATGGACACCAGGTTCTTCTTGCGATCAAGTACATAAAAGAGATTTTGGGGTTCCTTGCTTTCTTTGAAGAGTCGACCATTTCCTTGATGACCTGCATTACCAGTCATTCCTTTGATCATTGAAGATGTCCCTGGAATGATTGTTATCTTCATCAAGAGACGTGTCTCTGCCATTCGGACAGTCCTTCGCATAACGGCTGAACTTATTGCAACCAAGGCATCTGCCTTTCCTTCCAACTTTAGGTCCGAACTTTCCAATGAAGTGATCTTAAGATGGGCCATCAAAATCTTCCACTACGCCATTCTGATAACATTCTTTGCTTGATCCTTTTGTCTCAACTGTCTTTGGTGATTGCTCTTTCACTCTTGCTTGGGCATTGTCTTCACCTCAGCTCTGATTCCATGTTAAGTTAAGGTATGTTCTATGCTAGAGAAATTTATTTAATTTCTTTTTCCATATTAGCAATCACATTAGCATAAAGTAAACTGCAGATAGAACATGAATATAAATCGCAGAAGGCAAGCCAAGACAAGAGGACACAAGATGTGGCGCTAGCTAGGGACAAACCCCACAATGTGTGGGGAAAACATTTGATCAAATCTTCTTTTATCTTCAAAGTTCAGCAGAGAATGAGAGAGAGAGAGATAGTACATTTACAACAGAAGTCAACACTTCGACTTATCTAGATCTAGCATAAATCATTTCGTATAACGATGAAATCAGTTGAAGACATTCTTCTTCAACTGATTCTCCAAGGTGACTCCTTCACCTATCATCGTGCTGCATCTCGTCCATTTGCTGCACCTTACCATGTAGCACCATCATGCATCATCATGCTGCTCATGATCTTATCCATCATCATACTGCACAAACTAATGTGCATCATCATCATGCTTCTGCCCTTGCTCCATGTATCATTGTGCTGCCCATGTCCATGATCTCATAGCGCTGCCCATATATTTCATGGTATTGTCTACCATGCCATCTCATGTCATGCCATGTCAATGAATACGCTGACACAATTCCACTGAAGATTGTTCTAGTTATACCATTGACTGCTATATCAACATTTCTGCCCATCAAATCTTCAACATCATGAGTCTTCATGCACTGACAGCGTTTCCCGTATAGACTGTGTTATATCATGACAAAGTGTTGTGTGTATGGTCATGACATTCTTCATAACGCATATATACAACGGATTAGGGTTCCTGTAGCTGTACGTTTGCTCCATGACTGCGTGTGGATTTCCTTTGACTGTGCAAAAAGGTCTTTATGACAGTGCGTATAAATTGCGGGTTCCTTCATATCACAGCGGCTCCTCTTCCAATCTTAGAACCATCCGAATATGAGTTTCGTGCTTTTATGGTTGCTTCTGGACAGCAATCACTTGACAGCAGGATTTTCTTCATTGCAATGTATTCCATGTATGACCTGCGTATATTTGTTGCGTATGTGATAGCGTATAACGAGTCTTATGCCTTGCGTATAGTTGTGGTGGGGCTCCTTCCAACTGCTACTTCACCATGAACAGCGTATAAGGTTATGACTGCGTTGGATTTAGGGCATCATCAAACTAGGCCAACGTATTCCTTTTTGTGACTCTCCTTCTCCAAAAACCCAAGACGTGGAGAGGAGATCACATCAAGAATGTCTGTTGAAATGACTTCAAGTCCTCTATATTTATACTAAAACGTAGAGGTTGAATAGACATGATCTTTGGGCTTCTTGAGCCTACATAGGATGCTAGCCGACTTGACAATTAGTCTTATAATACAAATAAATTCATAACTCCATAAATACTTATCGGAATTGGATGATTTTTAGATCAATCCTACACCTCTCAATGAGAGGGATCCAATAAAAGTATCAGCTGCCATAAATAAGCTGACCCATATGGAGTTTGGCCCTAGTTGCCAATTTACCAGTACCCTACGGCTCACTATCTCCTACATCACCCCCCTACTCAACATCATCCTCCGGCTTGCTATCTGAAAACACCTCGATGTAGTGGGCCTTGCCCATGGCGCTTTTGTGTCCTAGTGCCCATGGCTCCTAGCATGTGAAATATAGTTGCCTCCTCCTAAGGTCCCTCCGAGTCCCATCATCTAACTGTCCACACCCTATTATCTCCCTTTGTGGTTGGGGTCTGATGTCTCTACCTCTCTGAGGGAAAACGGTCTTCATGGGTAAGGGTGCCTTAGACTTGGGGATTGCACCTCTCAAGTCTCTCACTTTGCTCATTGTGTTATGTAAGGAGGTGGGTTTATTCGAATTTCAACCTCACAAGCCCGCGCAAAGGCTTTGCCAAGCCCTCCACGAATAGGAAGACCCTCTTGGACTCTAATAGGTCTGGCACCATCACAGATAATCTCAAAAACTATGCTATGTACTGCTCATCACTGTTAAAATTTCGATGTCTGAGACATTAGAAATCACTTCTGCATTATCTGGTTTATTTCACCTACTTGTTTATTCACTAACAAGTTATTTATTCATATAAATATTGAAAATAAACACAAATGTAGCCTTAACTCATATACAGATCAGCAATTGAAATACTAGACAAACACAAAAGGGACACCATTATTTTTGGACAATCGGCCCCGGGAAAACCCAATGTGGGAAAACCGGTGCAGCAGATCTGAGGGTTTTATTATTATGCAGATTTCTAGAGTACAACTAGGGTGCGAAACTGGCTCACCCAACAAAGATTTTTACACGACAATAATACCTCTTCTCGGAGACAGATATTCAGCAAGTCTGCCCCACGAAAATCCTTCTGGTGCTTCTCCAAGGCTTTGCGTCAGGCCTACTAGCCTCAATGTAGCTCTACTGCTCTAGAACCCTCAATGTCAACCTTATGCCTCTCTGCGTCAGCTCTCTCGCCTTCTACATCACCCACGCAGGCCCCTCAGCCTCTGCGCAGTCTCTCGCTGCCTCTACGTGGCTCTTGCTTCCTCTGCGTAGCTCTGGCTGCCTCTATGTTAGCCTCTCTAGTCACTGCACTGACCCTCAAGTACTATCTCTACCTCTTTGCTATGTACTCACTGCCCCTCGCTGCAACAAATCACTTGTTCGAATTTTCTTAGCAAACCCCACTCCAGAAAATCGAACTGACTGATCAATCTTGGTCTATCTCCAACTGACCCTCAAGCCTCCTCTTATACTTTTCCTGTTGACTCTTCAACGGCCGAGATTAAGTCTCTAATCAACGACTAAGATTAGATTTGGCTTGATCCATGTCATTTAGAACCTTCTCACCTAGATTTATATTAATACCCATTAATATTTTAATTTTCCTAAATTTATACTTAGGATCTCCATTAAAAATATTAATTATTTTAATATCTCCCTAACCGGGTGGAATTTCCCCAAACCATTTTTGGGTCTTGGAGATCTCATGTTCTTTAGCCTCTCCACCAATTTTCATGGCTAGAGCACATCTGATGCTACCACAAATCAACACTTCCTCTTCGCGAGGAATGTGCTCTAGTAATGTTCCACCACTGAACATCACATTGATCCTTCCGCACCGGCACCTATGTTGATGCTTGGCCTGCTGCCCAACATCCACTGCATTGTTGCTTCCTATACTGCTGCCCATGGTTCTTCCACTGCAATGCTATATATGTATTGTAGCTCCCTCTCAACATGCTGCCCCTGCTGCCCATAGCATTGTCACTGCTAATTGTTGCATCTGCAACTCAGTTACTGAGAAGTAAGTAACTGATCTACCCAAATACTGACATCCTTGTCAGTCCGGAAACCTCCTCATGCTAAAGCTACCTTTGCTGCTATCTTGTGCTCCCTTTGCTGCCTCTGTGTTGTTGCAACCACCTTTGTGCCTCTCGCACTGCTACAACCACTTATGTGCCTCCCACATTGCTGCAAACACCATTATACCTCTACGTTGCTACAAAGCTTTGCACTCTAGCACTGCCTTGTCGCTCCATCACATCTTGCTTCTACCGACATCCGTCATCCTACTACTATCATTTAGGGCTCCCGTAGCCGAATATGATCCAAGAGTTTGGGCACCTCAAAGATCCTGCCTCTCATCTTCTGTAGTCCTCCTGACTACAGCTCGATGTCACCCCACCTCTTCTCTAAAGGTGCATGAGCACTCATGGCACAGTCGTCATCAGTCTCGACTTCCTTCTCCACCTTAGCCGAAGCTGCCTTGGAGTCAGAAGCCTCTCCCTTATTCTTCTTCCTGGGACACTAGGTTGAATAATGACCCAACTCTCCACAATGGAAGCACTTTACCTTGGAGATGTCCTTCTTCTTCCTCTTCCCTTGTTGTCCCGCAGAAAACAAAGCCGCATCCTCTTCCTCCTCTTTCTTGATTCGTCCTCGTTTGCTACTACTTCCCGCCTTGGTCAACCGTCTGATCTCTTCTTGGCGAAGAGCTGCCCACATCTCTTCCCACCCTGGAAGAATAGCTCTACCCAAAATGCCTTGGACAAATGTCTCCTTCTCCTCAACGACTGCATTCAGGGCAGTCCTCACCATGAACTCCTGATCTAGTGTGGCCCCTATGGAAGTAAGTTGGTCTCGAATCTCCTTAAGTTGGTCTCGAATCTCCTGCAATCTGAAGAGGTATAGATCTATCTGCTCCCCCTTCTGCAACTGATACGACAGCAGCTGATTCTCTAATAGCATCTTCCGCTGCACGAAAGTGCCATGATACAATGCCGTCAAAGTATCCCACATCTCCTTTGTCACGTTCTTCTCGGCAATATGTGGTACTACATGATCCTTGACCCTATCAAGGATTATGCAATTTGCCTTCGCCATTGCATCCTCATACTTCTCATTATCAGCTGAGTCTACTCGGATAGCCACGATTCTCAAGGCGAAGCCCTTGATGCGGTATCTATCCAGAACAAACAGGATCCTGGCCTTCCAGATTACAAAGTTGGAGGCCCCGTCCAACTTGTCCTGATCCCTCAGTCCGTTCATTGCCATCTCCGCTCTTGTTCTGGATCCCCTCTGAGTCTCGACTTCCCTCCTGGAAGTTCTCTCTTAGACTCCCTTTGAGTCTCGATTTCCCTGCTGGAAATCTTCTTGCCAACTGTCGATCCACTCCTCTTCGATCCTCTTTGCAACTGCAACTCGGATCTGGATTTCTTGGCTAGAAATCTATCAAGTCAGCGACTCGCTCTACCTTGGTTCTATCCAGTTAGGTACTACTCTGCTCCGACAGAAACAGAACCCCACCAGCTTCCTAATCCACAATCTGCCCACAACTCCCTATGCCCCAGCAACTAAAGAAGCTGACCTTTCCAGCTATGCGCAATCCCAGCAAAGGTTGAATCACTCCTCTAGCCAACTGTGTAAGGCCTACCTGACTGAGTAGGATGACGTGGCTCTTCGTGAGCCTCTTCTGCCTCTGCGCTGGCCCTCTCTCTGGCTCGAAATGATGACGCAAGCCCTCTGCGTCACTCCTTCTCTGTTGCTTTCTACTTAGGAACAACTCTGTCTCTTGGGACAGTTGCTACTGCTGCAAATACTTCTGATTACGCGGGTGCCTTCAGTCCTCCTGTGATCTGCAATGCTCCGATACCATGTTAAAATTTCTAAATCTGACACGTTAGAAATCCCTACTACATTATCTGGATTATTTCACCTACTTGTTTATTCCTTGACAAGTTATTTATTTATATAAATACTGAAAATAAACACAAATGCAGCCAATTGAAATACTAGACAAACACACAAGGGACACTGTTATTTTTGGACAATCGTCCCCAGAAAAACCCAATGCGGGAAAATCGGTGCAGCAAAATTGAGGGTTTTATTATTATGCAGATTTCTTGAGTACAACTAAGGTGCCAAACTGGCTCACCCAACAAAGATTTTTACACGGTAATAATACCTCTTCTCGGAGACAGATATTCAGCAAGTCTGCCCCACGAAAATCCTTCTGGCACTTCTCCAAGACTCTACGTCAACCCTGCTAGCCTCAGCGTAGCTCTAGAACCCTCTTCGTCATCATTTTGTGTTATATTATGGTATGTTCTATGCTTAGAGCAGTTTACTTCTTTTCTTCTTATTAGCCATTGTTTAGCAATCACATAAACATAGAGTAAAGTGCAGATAGAACATTAAAAGCTCGACAGAAAACAAGCCAAGACAAGAGACACCAGATGTGGCAGCTAGCCAGGGACAAACCCCAATGCGGGGAAACCCTTTGATCAAATCTTCTTTTATCTTCAATAATTCACCAGAGAAAGAGAGATAGTACAATATCACTAATCAGTGATTTACAACAGCTGTAATGAAACCCTTGAACAACAATAGCAAAAGGGATCAATCAGCACCCAAAATGTCCTCACGACAACCTAGGAGAACTCAGTCTCCAACAAAAATAGTGGCAACCCAAAACAGTCAAAGTAAGATGGTCAAAACAGCAATGAATGCTACAGCGTACTGCAGCTAGCCCTAACCAGTCAACGATGTCATAAATGTGCCCTTAAACAGTCAATGCAGACTTGTTCAGCTCTTCGGCTAGCCTAAGAGAGGCTACCCACACAAGGCCACAGTCAATGGAGGCAATATGTTGGTCAACAGAGGCCTAAACCACTTGCTTCACCTTCCTGCGTCCTTACTACCCTAACTGCGTCCTCCTCCAATGTTGCCCTAGCTGCATCCTCTTTCCAACGTGAGACCTGCGTCCTCCTTCCTTTGTATGCCCAAGAGACAAGGAAGAGATGAGAGGATGAGATGAGTTGAGATAATGACTCAACCTCTCCTCTATTTATATGTAACGCTGGGCAAGAGTGCCACACACTTAACTGTTGGCCGACCTTGACAATTGTCAAGTAATTAAAAATAAATTCATATCTCCATAAATACTTGTCGAAATCGGATGATCTTTAGACCAATCCTACACCTCTCGACAAGAGGAATCTAGGAAAAATATCAGCTGCCATAAATGAGGTGACCCACGTGGAGTTTGGCCCTAGTTGCCAATTTTAACATTCTGCCTCTTTACGTCAGCACTCTAGCCTTCTACATCACCCACGCAGGCCCCTCAGCCACTGTGCAGTCTCTAGTTGCCTCTGCATGGCTCCTGCTACCTCTACGTAGCTTTGGTTGCCTCTGTGTCAGCCTCTCTGGTCACTGCGCTGACCCTTAGGCACTATCTCTTCCTCTCTGCTATGTACTCACTGCCCCTCATTGCAACAAATCACTTGTTCGAATTTTTTTTAGCAAACCCCGCTCCGAAAAATCGAACTAACTGATCAATCTTGGTGTATCTCCAACTAACTCTCAAGCCTCCTCTTATACTTTTCCTGTTGACTCTTCAACGGTCGAGATTAAGTCTCTAACGGCTAAGATTAGATTTGGCTTGATCCATGTCATTTAGAACCTTCTCACCCAGTTTTATATTAATACCCATTAATATTTTAATTTTCCTAAGTTTAGACTTAGGAACTCCAGTCAAAATATTAATTATTTTAATATCTCTCTAACCAGGTGGAATTTCTCCAAACCATTTCTAGGTCTTGGGGATCTCATGTGCTTTAGCTTCTCCACCAATTTTCATGGCTAGAGGACATCCGATGCTACCACAAATAAACAATCATTGTCTGTCCGCTTGAGATGTGTCAACTCCCAAAAATGTGACTGAGGGTCTCTCTGCTCAAAACACTCCAACGCCCTCCTCATAAACTCCTCATAAGAAGTTACGTTGGCATGCCCCAATATAGCCAATCCATGAAACCATCAATTGTGTGCATCCCCCTCCAAATCCAAAGCGGCCAACTTAATCGCCTCTACCTCCGACAATTGGTTAAGGTGGAAATAGGTGTCTAGCTTCTCCACCCATATCCTCACTATGCATTTAGAGGACCCATCAAATGTATCAAGGTACAATCTCCTGACCATGTGCTGCAAGTCTGAGCTCTTCCACGATGAGTCGCCTACTCCCTTATCTCGGTTGTTATGCTTGAGTTGGTAGAAATCTCTAAAATTAATCGCTTCAAGGGACTCTTCCCCCATGGACTGCCACTCTTGAAAGTAATCCTCCATAGGCATCTCCCCAGCATCAAGTTGTTCCCTACTCCTAGGAGCCAGAAATGTAGGAATGGTGGATCTATTTGCTCCATAGTGGATAAGAGTGTTGTTCTAAGGGATGTTATGCTCCATGTGGTGAGATGCTCCTAAACTGTCACCTCCCATGAACTCCTTGTGGCTATCCCTATTGCATTGCTGCCTCAATTCATCCATCACCTCCCTTTGCCCTCTCACAACATCATTCTGCCCTTTCACTAAATCATTTAAGGCACTCAAGATGCTCTTGAATGTTGTGGTCATCTCATCCTTGCTACTATCTCCCATTTCTACTGTGTTTACTCCTTGCTCTAGAGCCTCTGAATCTGGGGTACTTTTCATCTCCTGCTCTCTACTCCTATACCTATACCTCATGTAAGTGAAGTTCTACTTATCCTCAGGGGTCAAAGAAATCCTCCCACAGCTAGCTAGATCACAGCTTTGATACCACTGTAATATTCCTAATAGGAAATAACAGTGATAAACAAAGCAAATACACACATGCAACACACAAATCTAGAAAATGCGTAAACAACAACCATTAACACCATAAATTGCACCAAGTTAAGCCATTTTATTGATTTAACAAGTGGGAGTACAAATATAAATGGAGTGGATGAACTTGGGCTTGCTACAATAAGCAAGGCAAGAACCCAAGTGAAAATAAGATGCCCAAGTGTTGGAAATAGCTCTGCTTGTAATGATCCTAAATAGGAATACAAGTGATATAAAGCAAATTATCTGTGCAGTAGAATATAAAAACTAAATACACATTAAACACTCATGGAAATGCTGCAAATAAAGAATTGTTGAGCCATTTTATTACTTTTCTGAAGGCAAAATACAATGGATAATAAGATGGTGCACCTGGGCTCGTCTCAATGGACAAGCATGACCAAACCCAGGTGAGGAAATGGCTGAACTGAAGGTTGTCCAACTGCTGCACCAATCTGCACTACGCTGCCCAGAAACTTGCCTTTTTAGTGAAGTTCGAATGGCTGAAAGGTCCACTTCCTATGCCCAGAAAATTATGTGCCTTTAGCCCCGAACTCCTTGGCCTAAACCCAAAAAAAAACCACGAAGGATTTTAGTTGGTTTAGACTTCTGAAACTTGAACCCCTTGGAGCCCAACCTCAACTACAACTGCAAAACTTGGCCTACTAGAAACTTCCTGTAAATCCTCCCAGAAGTGGTCCCAAAGTGTTGGGTTGACCCCTACTATCGAATCCCTGACTTCCCAGATGGGCTTTCGCCTACGGCACCTACTCCTAAGCTCCACAAAAACTATTGGAATGGCCTTTGCGTTGTCCCCAAGCCCAGTAATTCGAACTGCTAGGATGTTAGCTCTGCTGACTCCCAAACTCACAAAGAATGTTGGCCTATTGTTTCTCTCTCAGTCCACTAACTCTCCCAGCAAATACTTGATCTCTGATGGCTCCAAACTCCCCCTGTGAATTCTCCAGCTACCTAGAAATACGCGCTTCCTGTTCTGGCTGAATCGTGGTGTTGTCACACACCCCCGGAACTCCTGAAAACCTTATGGAACTGCCTCTCTAGGGCGAGCACGGAAGGTCCCCCGAAGTAGAGGTTGAATCTCCTGCATGAGAGGTTCGTGGCTAAACAGCCAATTGACTCAACTAAATAGCGGAGCGAACAGTCAAGTAAATTTGTTTGCAAGATGTAAGAATGAAACCCAAAATGAGAGTTGCTTCCTCCTTATAACTCCTTGGGCCTCCCTTGCCTCATGTGGGCCCCTCCATCCACCTATTTGACTTCCCTCCAAGCCATTCGAATGGCCCAGTCTGAATTCTCATGTGGGTGGCCCCCACATTCCACTAGCAACCAAATAAAGTCGAATTGCCTCCTAAGTCCCTAAGTCGAAAATGATGGGTTCTCTTCCTTAAGCCAAAATTGTGCAAAAAGGTGTAGCAGCACCCTATTACAAATGTATTTGAGAAGGGACATGACACTACTCCACAAACTGCGCCCAAGCAGGCAAAGGTGTCGCAACTGCTGAAGAAAGAACTGTTGATTTAGCCCCCAAAACGACCCAAAAAAATCAGCCAATTTAAGCACAAGCTCCTCACCCAAAACCCACAAAAACCTAGCAAGGAATCCTCCAACAACCCAACTCCGAAAATACCCACAAATTAGTGTGAATTACCTAGGTTGCCTAGCCATGCGCACTGCTGGAAAAATGGCTGAATATGCAACACAATTTCTCCAGAAAACTCCCACTAATTCTCCTGCAAATTCCCTTCAAGACTCCTCCCTTGAAGCTTTAGCAAACCCCACAATCAATCCTAACTCCCACTTCTGCACAAGCTGCAAGAGAGGCCTGTGCGGGCCCTAAAAAGGCATAAATTCCTCTTGCAAAACCTCCAGTGAATATGACCTGCAAACCACCCAAATCTCCAGCAAATATACGAAAGATTTGTCCCTTAAAAGTTCAGAAACATGCATGCACAAGAGCTGCCTCCACAAACAATTTGTCCCTCCTCTTTTGCACCCGGTCTGCTTGTTAAAGGGGATGAGTACTCTAACAATTAGCTCCGGAACAGCGCTGCAAATGGTAGAATATGACTCCCCTTGAGTGGCACTCGAAGTCCACTGAAGAAGAAGGTGATATTCCCGCCCGATAATCTCCTGCGCTAAACAACACGAGTAGGCTTGGCTAAGCAGCACAAGCATACAAGAGTTCAATTCTCAATTTGTTAAAAAGTCCCAAAATGAGATCTTCTCCTCATATTTATCCTTGAGACTCTCCTCACTTTATGTGGGCTCCACACAATTCGTCCCCCTTTCTTCTCTCCTTCCCCACAAGTGCGAATTTCTCTAAGGGTGCGAATTCCCTCTTGAGTGGCCCCCACAGTCCACCTACCTTTTGATTTGCCTCCTTTTTCCTAGGTTTGAACCCACCTTTTTCCACAAAAAGTCAAGTGGGTCCTCTCAACCCACTTTTCCTAAGTCAAATATGCCAAAATATCATAATTGTGCAAAATGTATTACTTGGAAAAAATTGCTAAGTAGGAATATCACACATCCCCCACAGAGATGTTAGAGAACGAAGTCTATCCCAGCAGGCAGTGTGCTAAACAAAACTAAGATCATTTGAAATAAAATAAAACTTCTTACTCATTGCACAGTTTTGTGATTACCCACAATACTGGTATACAAATCATTGACATCAAGGGCCAATAACAAATATTATTGAAGCAAAGGTGTTGAAAGTACTACAGCAACTAGATATAGCCTCTAATTGCAAGGCTCTGATCCCAATTGATATGGGCCATAGATAAAGCAAAGTGAGAAGGATAGGCACCAAAATTTCTATGACACGATGGATGCCAGAATACTTGTTCAAAAAATATTATTGTATTCTAAAAGTCTCAAAGATGATATATAGGAGCAAAGCTCCCTTTCTTGGAAATTTGTGGACTCCACCCATCCACTTGCTTACAATAGAAATATAGAAATACTCTAATAGTTTACATTTGGAATGTCTTCTTAGGAATATATATTAAGTGCCATCAACATTCTATGTGGAAATACTTTGATGCCGCCAATGATTAAGCCCCTAGAGCCCTTTCAGACTGTGGCACTCTGGACAGGATAATCTGTAGCAGCCCCTTGATGATAACTTTGTTGTACTTACTTTTTAGGACAAAAAAGATTAACTCTCTTGTATATTTGGCTGCAGGCACATTTGTATTTTCTCTTTTGTATCACTTTGTGTGCTATTTCTCGACGAGGGCTTCCATCAATTCTCTTTTTATTTCATTCTCCAGGTAGTAGTTTCCTTCTTTTTGGCACCCATTGTTGTTGCTGACATATTCTGGTCCCATTGACTGTAACAAATAAAACATATATAAATAATGTAAAATAATGTAAATGATAATAAGCATAAATAATTATTAGTTAACTAGTAATTAGGCTGAAGAGGCATGTCTAAATGAGACATGACTCTTCATGAAGAGACACTTGCCTGATATATAAGCAAGCCTCTCATTCTCATTTGTAAATTCATTATCATTCTTATTCTTATTCACACATTTAATATATAATATTTGTATCCTTATGGATATCTTGATATTCCAAGTCTTTTGGAGTAATTAATTTGAAGAAGGAACTTTGTTCGCTTCATTTGGTATCAGAGTAGTTCGGTCCTCTAGATTGCTTAACCGGTGCACAGAGCTCGTTCTCCAATCCAGGTCCTTGGCTATCAAAATTCGTTAACCGTGTTGCCATACAATTGAAGCATTTTGCTCAGAATTTGGGAGTTTCTCCTTTTCTCCGTTTTTCTAGACCTTTGGCCATTAAAATTAAAATTAAAAGAAAATTCGCTAGTTGGAGGGTCTCCAATTCGCTAGTTGACCTTTGGCCATAATAACAAAAATATATATATATAAGTAAATAAATTAAAAAAAGAAGAAGAAAAAGAAAAAAATCAAATCAAATAAAAAAACATAAAGAAATCAAATTAAAAAAAAAAAAAAGATTTAAAATCACCTAGTAGAAGCCCGTGGTTTTAGAAACAACCCATGGTAATTGCCCATGGTACTTTAAAAGTAAAAGAAAAAACAAAAGGGATATAAAATCTCATACCAAGTGATAATTAAAACTTTTTACGTGGAGAAGCCCATGGTTTTAGAAACAACCCATGGTAATTGCCCATGGTATTTTAAAAGTAAAAGAAAAAAGCAAAAGAGATACAAATCTCTTTATGTGAAAGGTAAGTTTTACTTTTTACTTAAAAAGTTTGGTGAACATCGTGACCTTGTCATATGAAAAGACGTGACCTTTATATTTATTAAGTGTGGTGACATCATA
>APFE030259639.1:122652-163378 GCA_000404065.3 Pinus taeda
AGATCTTACAAGATTTATAATTGAGTAAAATATTCGTCATGCCTGGTGAGAGATTCGCCAAAAAATTATATATACATATTATATTATTGATAAAATCGCCTTCCATTTTTCCTATATACCATGGATATTCGCCCATTTATTATACTTATAAATTTAGGGGGGGTTCTTAAAATTTTCCCTGTAATGTATATATGCAATGCTATTCAAATTACATGTGCCATATAAAATTGTAGATTTAAGAACATTGATAATGAGGCCTGTGGCCCAACCAAATTTGTTGAAAATATGTGAAAATGTGAGCCCATTAAATCTATCAATCATTCCCATGATCAGAATATCATCAATAAAAAACTATGAGATATAGAAATTTGTCTATCAACGTGCAAAGCATCAAATTGACCATCCGCCACAACTTGTTTGATTTGTAGACTTACACCATCCATAGCAAGAATAAATAAAAGGGGAGAAAGTGAGCATCCCTATCTAAGTGTTACACAAAAATATCGTCACCATGACTATTTGCAGTCAGTATGGGTCTATCATCACTTATACTGGCCTCCTAAGCAAGTCTCAGACCTTAGCTCTTCACGTCAAGCTTTGTAAATGAGAGAAAGACATTGAAAATCAATAAAACTTTGGTTCCGCACTTTCTCTCACTTTTGCCTATGGGCCCGCACTCTCTTTTCATATTACCTGCATATCTGCACTCTCTGTTTGTAAAGGGGTCAGTGCGTACCCCTGTAAAAGTCAAAAAAGCACAAGTTTATTCTAAAAAAGTCACTTTGGGTTAATTCTAGATGTTTCTAGAAGGAATTTTGACGTGGATTGTTCGCTCCAAGGTGGTTCATGCATCCCAAAAGAGAAGGAGCTAATTCCTTGATAGGAGGAGCTATCCCTTTGAAGGAGGGCTTTATCCCTTTGAAGGAGGACCTAGTAACTTCCCTCCATTGCACTATAAATTAAGGCATTGGGTCAGTTGCTGTAGAGGTTAGAATCTGAACATTTTTAGGGTAAATGCTGATGGAATTGGGACTTCCTAGTTAAACTTGAGAGGAGAGATCACATACCTTTTTGGTTTCATTGGGAAGTGAGTGAAACTTGTCAAAGTAGAGGAGACTTCTTGTCGGACCCTAGGAGGAACTTGTACAACATCAAGGCACAGGTTGTAAAGTTCTTCTTTCATTTGAATTAATACAATCAGATTAATTTTCCTCAACAAATTGTCTTATGTGGTTTGTTTCATAATCTCCTTGATCATTATGATGAATATGCTTTATGATATTGGCTTTTTAGGTGCTATTTAATTTGTTTTCTTATTTGTGTTTGCAGACTTACACTTCAAGGAAGGTCATTTGGAGCGAGGGAGCGAGGCTTCCACAAACTTGCATTGGACCCATGGTAGGCCTAAAACACTTGTATGCCTTTGTTTTTAATTGCATATTTAGAGAAAGATAGCTTTTCATTGGCTTGCTTGTCACTAGATATCTTTAGATACTAGGAAGTTCGATCTTGTCTGCAACCTCGACTCATTCCGTGTGACAGTGAGGAAAGTATTATGTATTAGAAATACCATCAAGTTCTGAAGAAAGAGGAGACATGGAGACTAATATTTAGAAGTTTTTGGCATAAAGTAGGAACTATAATATGACATTCTTTTATAATCAAACCAAAGCAAGTTTCTTTCAAAACAATGCCAAAGAGTTTATGATGGTATTCTTCTTAAATAATGGTCAACATTTCGAGTCCTCATCTAGATTATTGTGGTAAATTCTTTGACATTATTCTGAAATAACCTTTCTTTGGGTTGATTATGAAGGAATGTTGTATTATAGTCTCTTACTTTGTGCCACAAGCTTCTAAATATTAGTCTCCATGTCTCCTCTTTCATAAGAACTTGGTGGTATATCTAATAGAATAATACACATGACTTTGCACACTAATTAGATTGTTGGCATATATTCATTTTTCATTTCCTAGTTTTTTTCCCATCTACTTTTGAATTCCACTTTATCCTAGTCTAACAATGGATAATTATTCATGGCCCATTTTTTGAGTAGTAGTTTGATATCCCTCAAAATTTTCTCCCATACATACATGACATATCTTTTGATCCATGTGCACCAAGTCTCTAAAATAATGTTCATTGCTTATTCCTTCTACATCCAAATGGGCTTGAATCTAAAAGGGATGGACCCACAGTTTAAAAATTCTAGCAGGATTAAGACCATATGGTTTGTAGTCTAGGCTCACCCATGGCAAAAATTTTGAGGAGATTATGAAATTATTTGGAAGAAAGTCACTTCTGATAAGAAACTGGTCTAGCCATGTGTTTTTAAATCTAAGTCTAGCTCTCATATTTGTCCAAATGTATTTTCCTTTCCCAAGTTTAACATCTACTAAATCCCATTCAATTATTAGATATTCTAGCTACTCTCAAAAATGGTCTCAAACAACATTTCCCCAGTTTTTTTCTTTGTGGCTAAGGGTGGCATCAAGGGCTCTAGCTAAAATTCTTTCTTACTCAATATTTTCCCCTTAGAAATTTGGCACATAGAGTGACAATATCCAATTTCTAGCCCAAATGTCTAACCCTATCAAGAGCCAATGTTGTGATTTTGAGCAAGAGCCTAGCCTTATAATGTTGTTATTTAAAATTTTTCCTCCTCCCCCATAAGAACCTTTGGAGTCTATTATTGCCACCCGATAGGTTTTCTAGTGAGTTGCACATTCTTCTATAGCTTCCTTCTTTTCAATATTGATCTCCTAGATCAAGAGTATAATTGGTTTTTCTCGAATGGTTAAGCTTCTTATTAGTTCCATGTTTGATTTGTGACCCATACTCCTGCAATTCCAAGAGACAATGATCATTATTCACTTGAGGGTTTGGATCCCCCAACCTGTGGAGGGACTATTGGTCTATGGTTTGTTGAAAATCTTTGCACTTGCTACCATGGAATTTTCAATAGTTTTCTATGTACCCAATGTTTCCTCTTTACCCTTTATTTCGTTGTGTTTTTTCTTAGTAGGTTTTCCCCAATATTTTTTGACTTTTTTATCCTCCTTTATTTCTTCCCCCCTTCTTCTTCCCCTACGTTTTATTGTGATTTTTCCCTTTTTACCATTCTTGGATTGGAATGTGCTAGATTAGGGTTTCAATCTATCTCCTTTTCCTAGATATAGTAGGTTCTTCTTTCCTCATTGAGAACCAATCCTAGTTCTTCAAAAATCGAGATTTGAATGGTTGGTTGAACTAGAGTGATAATAGAACTCACAACTACTTTTGCATAAAACATTGGTTCAAATTGTGATAATATCTAATACCTATTATACATGTTACTTGAGTTACCTCCTTGGTTATGCTAAGGATATTATTTCCTACTTTCGGCCCCTCTTGGCCAATTTGAAACTATTTGATTAGCTAGTTCACCCAATTGCTTTTGGTTAACCCTTGTTTTGTGCCTTTGATGATCCAATAATATTTGATATTGGTATCCCCCCCCCCCCCACCCCCCCCCCCCCCCCCAATTTAGGGTTGTTAATGATCATTTTTCCTACTCTTGTTGAGTTTCCCATAGGTTCTTTTCACAATATTTTGCAAAATTTTTGTATCTGTTATATATGTTGAACTTAAATGGTAATTGATTAATTAATTTAATTCGATCCAATGCCAACGAATATATATCTGAGCCAAGAAGAGAAAAGTTCTTTAGTAATGTTGTTTTCAACCACACTTGCTACCTATGTTACATATTGGAGCACATATCCTGTCTAAATATTGGGCAAGGTTTTGTTATGTTAAAATTGGAAACTAAGGCCAACTCCACATGGGTCATCTTATTTATGAAATTTTATATTTTTATTAGATTCCTCTCCTGGAGAGGTGTAGGATTGATCTAAAGATCATCCGATTCTGACATGTACAAATGAAGATATGAATTTATTTTGATTTGGACAAATTGTTAAGTTTGGCCAGCAAACTAATGTAGGCGCAGAAGTCCAATAGTCATGTCTATTCATCCTCAATGTTTACATATAAATAGAAGATTTTTTTGTCTCATTTGGACATCAATAAACGTTACACATCCATCCCTCCTCACATGATTGGGTACGGATTTCTGGGTAGTCTCTCCACACGTGTAAAGAAGAAGACAGTCATTTTCTATTTTGGGCATTGACCAGCATTGACTCAATTTTAGGAAGTGTTTTGGCCAGAGTTGACTTGTTTGACTGTGTTTTTGTGAGGAAAATATTTTTTTGGGCATGCCACATTTTTGGGCATAGTAATTGAGTCATTATGTACCGTTTGATCAGCATTGACTACAGGTTTGACTTCTACATTGACCAAGTTTGACTGTGATTTTTAGGACTATTTTGAGCTAATTAGACTTGTTGTTGAAGGCAAAATTTGACTAGGTTTGACTAAGATGAATTGAGGAAGAAATCTACCCTATAGACCAACGTTGACTTTTCTGGTTAGGGCTATTTTGCTTCTATTATAAATGATCAAAATTTGTAAATTGTACTATCTCTCTCTGCTGAACTATTGAAGACTAAAACAAGATTTGATCAACGGTTTCCAAACATTGGGGTTTGTCCCTGGCTGGTGCCATATCTTGTGTCCTCTTGTATTGGCTTATATTCCACTGTTATTTCTTATGTTCTATTTGCATTTTACTATCATGTTGATGTGATTTCTAAACTGGATGTGATATTGGGCTAATAAAGGGATTGAAGTAAAATTTCTTTAAGCATACAACATACCATTGTTATCCTAAAATTAACATGATATCAGAGGTGAGGTGAAGGCAAATCCAAAGAAAGAGTGAAAGAGAAATCACCAAAGACAATTGGACAAGGACAAAAGAATCAATGGGTTCCTCATCCTACTTCCCAGCTGAAGACAAGCACCATGATAAATCTAGCTATCATGGATAGAAGATGTCTCTTGATTTGACCCTGGAAGAGAAGGAAGTAGTGGATTATGTGCAAGGTAAAATCCCTAAGCCTCCTTCAAATTCACTGGCTGCAACGAAGACCAAGTACATTAAGGCTGAAGTCAAAGCAAAGAATATTATCAGTGATTCCATTGACAAGCATCTGGTGGCTTATATCTCTAAATTGAAGATCTCCAAGAAGATATACGACAGGTTGGTCATCATGTTCAATGTTAGTAATTTTAATCAAATTATCTTTCTCAAGAATAAGTTGAAGGATATTAAGAAGGGAAAGGAAGAGGACATTCAATCCTATTTCTTGAGGATTACTGAAATGAAGAATGATCTACTCTCGATTGGAGAAGTCATTCCTGATAGGAAGCTTACTCTCACCACCAGGGGAGGACTCCCACTTGAGTGGTATGTATTTAGAACCACTATACTCAACAATGATTAATTCCAGGGTTTGAAGAATTGATGTCGAGATGTGTTCAAGAAGAAACAAGAATGGTGGAGCAAGAAATGACTTCTAATACAAGTAACACCACTGAATTCTCCACTCATTCCAAAAGGAGGAATAATACAAGGTCTAAAGGTCATTTCCATGGAAAGCCTAGATCTAAGGGAGGAAGGAAGGGTAGGTGCTTTGTTTGCAATAAGTTTGGCCACTATGCAAGGGATTGTCCTAATAAAAAGGATACACCTCGAGATGATGACTATCATAACAACTTCAGGGGCAACTTCAACAAAATCAACAATGATAAAAGGAATGGAAAGTCCAATGGCAAAGGAAAAAGGAATGTGGGACATCAAGGAAATGGTCGACCCTCCAAGAAATCAAGGAACTCTAGGTATGATGAATGCAATTTTGTTAACAATAAGTAAAAAGAGTACCATCTTATATCGGCCCTCTCTACTGCCTCTCCTTCAGACACTTTGGGAAATTGGTTGATTGATAGTGGTGCCTCAAGGCACTTCACTAGATACAAGGAAGCCCTCTCTAATCTGATAGAAAAGGAGACAAACTTGGAGATCATCCTTGCAGATGATGCCACCTATCCTGTGATGTGAGTTGGGAATGTTACCCTTCAATTGAATCAAGGTAACACTATTCATTTGCAAGAAGTACTATATGTACCCTATCTCATGAAGAACCTAGTGTCCATTTCAACAATGGAATATAAAGGATTCAAGGTGGATTTTATCGATGGAAAAGTACGTGTTTGGAAAAAAAAATTTAAAGGATGATTTTACTCATGGGTTCAGGGTTGTCAATTTGTATCAAGTTGGAGGAAGTCCATTCGGAGCCATGTCTTGCGACACATCTCTACAATATTAACTATGGCACTGGAGGTTTGCCAATATTTATTATAAGGCCCTACCTGATGTGAGATAGATGGTGACAGGTATTCCCAAGTTCAAAGTATAGCATGAAGGTGTATGTCTAAGATGTGCCGAAGCAAAAGTTACAAGGGGAACATTCCCCTCAAGTAATAGAAAGACCACATACATACTGCAATTGATCCACTTTGGCATATATGTATGATTCCCATGAAATCCTTGGGAGGATACTTATACTATCTCACCTTTGTGGATGATTATTCTTGTAAGACCTGGATCTACTTCTTGAAGAAGAAGGATGAAGTGTTCACCTAGTTCTGACATTTCAAGGCCTTGATCTTAAACAAATCTGGGAAGAAAATCAAGATATTGAGTACTAATAATGGGACTGAGTTTGAATCCAATGAATTCCAAGATTATTGCAAATAAGTTGGCATTAAGAGGGAGGCTACAATGCCATAAAATCCTGAGTAGAATGGTGTGGCTGAAAGGAAGAAACGCTCTATTGTAGAAGTTGTCTATGCCATGCTTCATGATCAAGGCCTTTTGAAGTTTCTATGGGGTGAAGCTGCAAATACTGCCATGTATGTTCAAAACCGATGTCCTCATAAATCATTGGAATCCAAAGCTCTTGAAGATATGTTCATTGGTAAGAAACCTGATGTCTCTCATTTTAGAATTCTTGGAAGCCCCGTATATTTTCATGTGCTGAAAGAGAAAGGAAGCAAATTGAGTGCATCTATGAAGAAAGGAATCTTCGTGGGCTATAGTGAAAATTATAAGGGTTATATAATTTATGTGGCTGGTCAAAAGGAAGTTTAGATAAGTCATGATGTAACCTTCAAAAAAGATATGGCCCTCAGGAAGATCAATAACATTCCTTTCCTAAGGAAGGACAAAGAAGCTGACACAGGAATTCAGGGTAAAAAAGATGACGAAATGATGCCTGATGTTCATGAACCTATGCATCCTATTGATCCACTCCCTCATGAACCTTCCTCCTCCAAGAGGAGACCCTCATGGTTTAGGGAGACTCTCGAGGATGCTGAGAGGCACATTGAACCAAGGGGAACCCTCCGTGAAAGCAAGAAGTTGAACATGTACCAAAGATATTTGACTGCCATGAGCACTGTCATACGAAATGAGACTTCATCATTCAAAGAAGTCATGAAGCAACAAGTATGGAAGGATTATATGAATGAATAATACGAGTCAATTATGAATAATGATGTATGGCATGTAGTCCCTAGACCCCAAGCCAAATTGATTGTCACTTCTAAGTGTCTCTACAAATTCAAGCATGGATTTGATGGAAGTGAAAAAAGGTTCAAGGCTCACTTTGTTGCTCGAGGCTTTTCTCAAAAGGAAGGTGTAGATTACGATGAGATATTTGCACCTATTGCCCAATACACCACCATCCACTCGATCATAGCCCTTTTGCCTCGCAAGGATGGAACCTACATTAGATGGATGTTAAGAATGCCTTCTTGTATGGTTCAATCAAAGAAGAAGTCTATGTGGAAGAACCCGATGGGTTTGAAGTTCATGATCAAGAATCTCATGTATGTAGGTTGAAGAAAGCTTTCTATGGATTCAAGAAAGCTCCCCCAGCTTCGTATGAGAGGATCAATAACTATATGATGAATTTGGGATTCACTAGAAGTGTAGCCAATCCAAACCTTTACTTTCAGGTTGAAAATGATAAACCTCCCATTCTGGTACTTTATGTGGGTGACCTCTTTCTGACAGGTGTAGACCCTCTCATTCATAAACGTAAGAGGGAGTTGTCTTTTGAATTTGAGATGAAGGTCCTAGGATTGATGCATTATTTCCTAGGTTTGGAGGTCAGGCAAAATCCAGGTGAAATTTTCCTCTCTCAAGGAAAATATGTTGTGAAGAAATTGGAAATATTTGGGATGGTGGACTGCAAGCCTGTGACTACTTTGATGGAAGTTAACTTTAAGAAGTTATGTGGTAATTTTGTTGGACCTGAATTGGGAAATTCTTTTGAGTATCTCAACTCATAGGAGCACTGATATTCTTGGTGAATTCCCATCCAGAGATATGTTTTGCAGTTAACAAATGGAGCAAATACATGTTTGAGCCTCATCACATACATTGGATTGCCACCAAGAATCTTCTGAGATATCTTCAGGGAACAATCACTTATGGACTGAGATACACTACTGGAAATGTGAGGTTGCATGGTTATTCTGATGTTGATTGGGTTGGTAGTGTGGTGGAATGCAAGAGCACTTCTTGATGTTGTTTTTCTTTGGGTTCTTCTTCAATATCCTAAATAAGCAGGAAGCATAAATTGGTTTCCTTGAGCATGAACGAGGCTGAATGCATAACTACTAGTATGGCCTCCTGTGAAGCTATCTGTTTGAGGAAGCTCTTCAGTGAGCTGTTTGGACATGTTTTAGATACAACTGTGATCTTCTTCGAAAACCAGAGTGGGATCCGATTATCAGAGAATCCCATGTTTCATGATCACTCCAAGCATATAGATATCAAGTACCAATTTATCCGGGATATGGTACAACAAGGAGCAATAAGGCTCCATCACATTGAGACTAATGAGCAGGTCCCTAATATTTTGAGAAAGCTCCTGGGAAGGTCAAATTCTTGGCCTCCTGAGAATGACTTGGAGACGTGGAGAGACCCTCTTATGAGGGTATTGTATGACACATTCTCAATCACTCCTTCTTCTTCGTAGTTCAGTAGAGAAAAGTAGTGCATGGATGGTAGAGATGGTACATATTGGCAAATGGAATAACAAGTGGAGTTCTCCCTGGTAGAGAGGGAGTGTTAAAATTGGAAACTAGGGTGAAACTCCATACGGATCATCCATTTTATGAAAATGGATATTTTTATTAGATTCCTCTCTCAGAGAGGTGTAGGATTCATCTAACGATCATTCAATTATGACATGTACAAATGAAGATATGAATTTATTTTGATTATGGACAAATTGTCAAGTTTGGCCAACAAACTAATGTAGGCTCAGAATCGCAACAGTCATGTCTATTCATCCTCAATGTTTGATATAAATAGAAGATGCATTTGCCTCATTTGGACATCAATAAAATTCACACATCTATCTATCCTCATATGGTTGGGTACGGATTTTTGGGTAACCTCTCCACACGTTTGAAGAAGGAGACAGTCATTTTCTGTTTTGGGCATAGACCAACATTGACCAAATTTGAAGAAGGGTTTTGACTAGTGTTGACTTGTCTGACTATGTTTTTGCAAGGGAAATTTCTATTTGGGCAGACCACATTTTTGGGCATAGAAATCAAGGCATTCCTTACTATTTGACCAACATTGACTGTAGATTGACCGCAAATTTGACTTCTATGTTGACCAAGTTTTGACTGTGATTTTTGGGACTATTTTGGGCTGATTAGACTTTTTGTTGAGGGCCAAAGTTGACTGGTTTTGACCGAGTTCAATTGAGGAAGAAATCTTCCATGTTTACCAATGTTGACCTTTTTGGTTAGGGATTTTTTTTTGTTGTTATAAATTATCAGAATTTGTAAAATGTACTATCTCTCTTTCTTTAACTATTGAAGACAAAAACAAGATTTGATCAAGGGTTTCCCCATATTGGGGTTTTTCCCTGGTTGGTGCCATATCTTGTGTCCTCTTGTGTTGGCTCGTCTTCTATTGTTATTGTTTATGTTCTATCTACATTTTACTATCATGTTGATGTGATTGCTAATCTGGATATGAGATTGGGCTAATAAAGAAATTGAAGTAAAAATGCTCTAAGCATATAACATACCATTGTTATCCTAAAATTAAGATGTTACAACTAGATAGACATATGTTATCTACGCTTCAAATGATGCTTTGGAATGTGAAATTTTTTTGCCACTAAATAATTGAAAATTTATTTGAGGCCAACTGGTTGATTTGCATGGACTTCAACATCGTTGATCCAAAATGACAAGAAGGCCTTATTTCTTCCTCACCATTAGAGCCTTGAAGATTGGGAGGTTTAGTTCAGTTTGTGGTCCACCTTAGGTATTGGATGCTAGATAAACCAATGCTCCCCATGTGTTTCATGACATGTGCTTAAATACCTCTCGTGGATCCATTAACTCTAGTGATGTGTTTGTTTACTATCGCTTGTGGGTTTTGGTGTAAAGGAAACCTGATTCGATGATCTAGGTGGATCTTTATACACAATGGCATGGAAAAGCTCAAAATTCAAAGTGGCAGAAAAGAAAGTATCTTGACATCAGATCGAAGTGCTCGTCACCCTGATTCCAACAGTGTGAACGACACTCCAATCTGAGTCTAGATGATGAAGTTATGGCAGAAAGAAGATTTCCTTGTTCCTTTGGAAAAAGAGGCTTTTTCCATAAAAAATGGGTGGCCTTAAAAGGGAAAATCGCATTGGAAGAAGTGCAAAGGACAGACTTAATGCAAGGCCTTTAAAACCCTAATCAATGCTCACCAATATATCAGGTCAGCGGAAGGTAGGCTATTGGCGATATCGGGGACTTAAGACATGTGATGCAGTGATCAGCATTGGCTGATCAGGTCAACGAAACACAAGGCATAAGACTAGGACCTCTGTGCCATTGTGATTGTGATATGCCAATCAGCGATGTGCCATCTCCACCATTGGATCGGAAAAGAAGATCAATGACTAGGATTAAATCGGTGGTTGGGAGATCAGTGATCCTAGATACCAAGGGGCGATGCGATAGCAACATGCGATGCAATCTAGACCGTTTGATAAAGGAACAAATCAACGGTCTAGATCTAATTAGCATATCAGCGATCGGTGGATCAGTGGATCAGTGTATCAGCATTCAGTGATTGGTGATCCCCCAATATAAAGGGCCATGGACATCAACGATAGCGATTTGGAATAAGGGGTTGGACATGATGGGTCTATAATCTTGATTTGATAAAATTTGAAGTCTAGGGTTTCCATTTTTTAGTGTTTTTACGTGTATTTGTGTATAAACAAAACAAGCCTATTTTCAGGGTTTGTTGTGCTCGCTGATCCATTCGATAGAACAGCTTCTATTCTAAACAATAGACCCTGATTTTTAAGTGATATTGTGTTATAAAACCCGATGAGCATGGAAAAGTATGAAGGGAGGATTTTTTGGTACACAATTCAAGGTAGAAGTAGTGCAGGAGGGACAAAAGGGCATTTGGTTTGAATTGGACAAATCTTATATTCTTTCAGCCCCTCTCAATGCCATGCATGCAGAGGTGCTATCCATTTCTCCATCTGAAATCTCCATTTCCCACTGATTTTCCATAAGAGAGGTATAAGACTCCTTTTATGTAACTAATGATGGTATTCTCTTGTTTTCATGACATTTAATGAATGAAGGCCTCCCCATTGATCGAGTAGGGCCTGGAGATGTAGTCCAAGTTGGACAAACTCCGTCATGAAGTATTGTTGTCTTCTTTTCATGCCCTATGCGTTTCTTCTTCTTCTTTCATGTGCACATTAAATTTCCGTGGTTAAACTGTAATTTTGACATGTGATTCTTTTAATACATCTATAAGCAAAATATTCTTGGATCATTCCAACAAGTGGAATCAGAGCCAAAGGTCTCGAGTTCAAATCACACTGGGCTCGTGCACGGGAGGAGATTACTGGACACTAGATACACTAGCTCTCCCCATGTGTTTTAGGATATGTTCTTAATCGCTTCTCATGGATCCATTGACTTTGGCACTGCATCCATTTACTAACACCAATGGGTTTTGGTGTAACAAAAATCACGATTCCAACTTTAGGTATATATAACTCCAATTTCTATGGAAGGAATGATCTTAATTTTAGAAAGAGGGAATTAAAACAACTCAATTGGGGCCATGCTCTAGAATCAAAATGTCTTCACAATTGAATGTCAATGCTTCATGCTTGTTCAGTTATTGACCAAAGCTACTTTGTCTAACTACTGACCTTTTTTTGAATCTCTTAGGTGGGTTGGAAGTCATGCATGTCATAGTCAAATTATCTTCTTAATGTATCTCCTTGAGTGATTTTTCAGAAGTATCACCAAGCTTTGAAGATATTTCTCCAAGTGAAGCATAGATCAGGAGTCCATTGTTTTCCTAATCAAAAGAAAGTGCTAAAATCCCCCAAAAAATAGACATCAGAAGAAAATCAAAACAATATGAAAAGAAAATCTCCTATGAAAAGTGGATTCTTTTCTTCTCTATGGTCCGAATAAAATTGAAGTAGAATGATGAGTTGAATAAAAGTGAGACACCCTAAGAAGGTGAAGTGTATTGTGTAGAAAGTTTCAATTCAAAGTAGCTGTAAGTGAAGGAGATAGAGTGTGTTAAGGAAGCAAAGTATTGTGAGGGAAGAAGGCATAATCAAATGGCTTAAGGATGGTGTAGAGTATCCAGTTAAGGGGTAATAGAGTTTTCAAAACAAAATCCAAGTCCTCACTCTAATGCCTGTTAGAAGTGAAGTGAAAAGGAAAACTCATTTAACACATGAGGTTACAATGTGTAAGAGAGCAATAGTGCAGATATGGAAGAACATTTATTTGGAAACAATTATGTAATACATGTCCACTTAGTAGTGATAGTTAGAAGTCTCAAAGAGCATGAGATAAACAATCGTTTCATTTCTAGTTTAATTTGATCTATATCTGTAGATGTTACCCAATACTTGTCATATTTATGATTTCTCTTATATATATGTTATAAAAGATGAAAACATCATTAACACTTATGTACAATGAGCAAAGTGATAGCTCTATGGCTAGGGTTTGAGCATATCTCAAAGAAATTTGGTAGAATTAGATTCCTACATGGCCAATAGGCCTAATTCCTATGACCTAACCATCTACATGCTTGCTCTCCATTGCAACAAGGTCGAAAAGGTCGACTTCACTGAGGATCCACTTGAAGGATGCAACATCTAGTGTAGCCCAGTAAATCCCTCACCATGTACAAAAGCTACTAGCATATCGCATCATGATGAAATTATGACACTCTTAACAATATTAGTGAACAACGAAAATGAGGTTTGAGGGGTTTAGAAAGGAAATACAATCCTTGGCTATCGTTCCTTCTCCTGTTGTTGGGAGCGGAAGCCCCCAAGGTATGTTTTGGGGCTTAAAGCCCAAGATTTGACTAAATCCATTGTAAAGACTCCGCGATTTGTGGGCATAGAGCACAAAGTCATAATAGATTCATAGGGTTGTTCACCTTTGTTTTTGTAATGTAATGTTGGTTTGAAAGATCTACCCATGGTCTACAGACCATTGGATTATATAAATAGAGTGAGGCTCTAAGTGTAGAAAAAACAATGAAGCAAGATGAGTCTAAGGAATTGATGAAGCATTGAGTCAGAGTGTAAGTTGTGTCTTTGGGTCATAAAGTAGGAGAAGGATCTACAACTGAGTGCACAAAGGCCTAGTAGTCTACATCTGAGTGCGTAGACCCCTGCAGCTGAGTGCATAGAGCATGTCAAATATGTAACCATTGGAGGCATTAATAAAGAGAAGTTTTACCATATTTTTGTGTATCTTTTCCTGTTTTATGTATTATTGGGTATGAATTTCAATTTTATTGTTTATTCACTGCACAAACTAATATGAATGTGTTGAATAAGTAAATATAATACAAGGCATCTGTTTATGTGAAGATAACTAACTGTTACAAGAAGATAGGTAAATATCTCGGGTGTGACTTAGGGAAATAGTGCAGATTGCTACTCCAGCCATGCAAAAGTCCCATAGCCCCTGTATAAGGTTGTAGGAAGGCAAATATATTAGGGCGTGAAGGCCAAGGAAGTGTGCAAAGCAACTTGCATGAAGAGACTCTTAGTTGAACCAAATCAACCCCTTAAACATCTCAAGGGTGCGGAAACCTAGTTCGAACACCCCCCCATACTACTTCCAGTGAGACCTCAGTTTGTGCTCTGCGGACTGTTATCGAAAGGGATAGTAGTATAGGGATTTGTTTGGCTAATTAACTCTGAACCTAGGTTAAGCCCCTACAAGCCAACAAATGGGTCTGTTACCAAGATTGGGATCTACATAGAGATGTATGATGTCATATCGCTAGAATCCAACTAAGAAAGAAATTGAAGATTGGTTAGATAGGAAGATTCATGAGTTTGCAGCATAGGAGAATAGGAATCCATGACTATCAAAAGAAGAGTGGTTAGATTGCTACTTGTACACAGAGATCCATGCAATTTTCTTCTCATCTTTTCCTACTAAGCTATACGAGTGGATCACAAAGCTAGTAGATAGGGAAGGAAGGTTCAAGTTTGACAGACCTATTATGTGGACTCCATAATTGGTGTACAAATTAGAAGCATTAGTGGATAATATTATGCATATTGTTGATCACTAGCTTGATTGAATTATAGGAGGATTCATCGTTGAGTTTGCAGTAGATACTTTAGTCAGCAATAGCGAGGTAGAATGACGCTTCCTCAAAGGACTGCGGGGTAAGTAAGTTAACTCTTTGAACACTTCGATTAAAATGTTATTGTGTAAAAAGTGGGTTATGTGAATACATTAATGTTTGGGGCTACGCAAAGTGGGAGAGTTTACAGAAATGAAGGTAGTGTAGAAATAGAAACTAGCCCCTCGATTTCACCTCCACGAGGGGGTGAGGAAGAACCTGCAAAGGTCTCATCAAGAAGTGAAATCAATTTGATAAGGTAGAGGATTTTGCACATACCACCCCCACCCACACCACTGCCAGTTTCACTGTATTCACCCCCATCTTCACCCATACCACCTCCACCACCATTGCGAGTCCATATGGCAAGCGCGATAAAATTGCCAATGTTCAAGGGTGTAGGAAATGAAGATCCAGACCAATTTTGGTTCGTGATAAAAGCCCTATGGGAAGCGCAAGGAGTTGTGGATGAAAATATAAAGAAAGCAACATTGGTCAGCGCTCTATAGGATCATGCACTAACCTAGTACATTAAGAATTCCAATGACAATCTGAATGCGGGGATCACAGATGTCCAAACCGCATTGAACAGAGAATTCAGCAGGCTGAAGTCAGATGCACAGTCAATCATTGGGTTCAAGGAGATCATGATGATAGTAGGTGAGACCCCTTGGGAGTTGGATCAAATACTGAATTACACAATTCGCGAAGCTAACATGACTTTGACGAATGGACAACATTGTGAATGGTTTGTAGCATTTCCAATGCTGCATTTAAGGAATGTGTTGTCCCAACATATGCTAACAACTCAGGCCAAGGCCTTAGAGATTGTGATGAGACTGCATGAAACCCCGATACAAGATCCTATCCTGGGATTTCAGCAGATCCATGTGTAGTTAAAAAACTTATGCCTTGAGATGTAGAGTGTGAAACAAGACAGGATAGCTCGCCCAGAAGTGCGCGACGAGGTATGGTGCGTAAATTGCAATGGTCAGGGACATGACAATGAACACTACCCAATGTTCACAAATTATGTCACAGGAGGGAGACTGATGCTATTAGAACTAGAGGCACAAGTAGGATCTAGTGCGGTGCCTGCGTTGTGGTGTGTGATTTGTCAAATAGGAGGAAAGCATGTTGTGGACAACTGCCATTTATTGCCGAAGTACACAAAAAATTCACAATAGTTGTTCTGTAATTTTTGTAGATCAATGGGACATGGTGAGCACACCTGCAGAAGCTCTGAGCTGATGATGGATAGGACTCCTGCCTATAGAGTTCAGGCTGAAACGTGACCCCTTAACCAAAATGCAGGGATGACGTGAACTAAATTTTAGGGGCATGGATGAGGCCGAGGTGGAGGAGGACATGGAAGAGGTCACAAACAGTGGATATGTTACAATTGTAGAGGGTCAGGACATTATGCCTGTGATTATACGAATCCGACACATTCATCATGTCAGTATTGTACATTTCTTGATCATGAGATGGAGGATTGTCCCACACTAATAGCAAGGCTACGTGACAAGGGAGTGCTCCAACTTCCCTCGACTCAAAACCTTGCAAATGATGAGGTCTGAGCTGTGCAAGGAAGACCCTAATGTGAAAATTACGCTTCGAAGTGGAATTACAACAGGGGATGACAAAGGCAAGCATCCTAAAGATAGTACTTGGGTTTTCAAGGCTCTGATGAAAGAACCAGAGTTTGATTTGGAGAGTTCTAAGGAAACCTTCATGGAAGCTAGGTAGAGCTTCGCTGATGCCTCCACTTCAGGAAGAAAAGACAGACCAGAGCTAGAAATGGATCCATCGATGCTCAAAATGTTCTTGGAATCATGCATGAAGTTGTTGTGTGACAAGAAGGCCGTGAAGGGAATACAGGAACTTATAAATAGATGTGCTGGGACCACGCTAAGACGAGAAGATTGGAAAGCACACGACAAGGATAGGAAGAGAGATGAGGTTGACCATGCAGATTGGGGAATATGAGATGGACCAAGTGATTCTGGACCTAGGGCCGGACATGAATGTTCTGCTGAAGCAGACATGGGAGTGCATGGGAAGGCCTATGCTGGAATGGTCTCCTATCCAACTACAAATGGAAAAATAGCAAAAGATCCTACCTATGGGAAGATTGCAAGGAATCACAATAGATATCGAAGGAGCAAGCACACTGGTAGATTTTGAAGTGATAGAGATTGTTGATGACAACAATCCCTACCCTGCGCTATTAGGTATAGATTGGGACACTAACATGAATGGGGTGATAAATATGAAGAAGAGAAAGATGATTTTTGAGAAAAAGTCTCCACGTGTAGTCATACCTTTGGACCCTGTAGAAGGATCGTACTACAGAGAGCCAATGCACGACTATGAAAGTGATGACAACTTGGATTGCGTCTACAAGATAACCAAACGAGAGTAAGACTGGGTAAATCCCACCATGTATGGGCGAATCTTATGGGAGTGTGAAAGCTCTTGTACATCGGATTTGGATGAAGAGATAGAGGGTTGACAGAACTGGTTACATGAGGTAACCACACTGAATTGTAACTTGATGATGAGGTCATTGCACTGCATATCAATGAAGGTAAGGGATATTCCTATGTATGATGGGTTAAGCAAGGCAGATAACTTCTTAAACAGATTCGAAAGGGAGGTTCTAGAACACCAACGTTTCAAGGCTTTGAAATGGGTATTTCACACTATGCCTGTGAGATGGTGGGGTGCACACCAAGGAAGCTTTGAGGACTGGCATGAATGCAGGAGAATGATGCCCATACGGTTTGGGAAGACTTAGATGCAATTAAAAGACAAGTATGACAAATGGGATGATCCACGTGCGCACCTCTCCAAGTGGACAAAGGTCTATGGGGAATAGCCACAACCTAAGTGGGTGCACCTATTCTGTCATGCCCTAGATATTATACCCATGAACTAGTATATAGAGATGGAGCTTTTGCCATGGGATGAGTGAATGGGATTTCTTGTGCAAAGGGTTCTTGTTAACCTTCATGTTTGAGGATCGTTGGTGGGATACTGTTGATGACACACTACAAGCAGTAAAAGTAGTTATCTTTAAAACACTGCAGGAGCCAATAGAAGTTATTCATCCTGAATGAGTGACTCAGCTAGGCTACGCACTAGAGTGTTATAACATAACAATTGAAGACGATGATGAGGATTCAGAAAGAGTTAACATTCCATAAACTAAAGGATATCACGAGGTTCTAGGGCCACTGATTGGAAACCATAACATAATCGCATTGGTAAAAATGAAGCAGGTAAATATTAGAAAGGAAGTCGAACCTAAGTAAGCAATGCTCAACAATTACTGGGATGATGCGACGGTGGATAAATTCATTGATTTACTCCGTGAGTACCAGGACCTGTTTCCCACCAAGATCACAAACTTAAAAGGAATTTTTGGAGATTTATGAATGATACGGATCACATTAAAACCCAATGTGAAGCTAGTTAAGTAGATCCCTTACCACTTGAATCTAAAGTACAAGAAGAAGGTCTGCATCACACTAGACAAGATGCTCGTAGATGGAACCATTGAGCCAGTGGAAGAATCTGATTGTGTAAGCCTTATGGTAGTGTAGGAAAAGAAGCAGAAGGGTGAGATACAAATATGTGTGGACCTCAAAAAATTGAATGATGCATGTGTGCATGACCCATTCCCAACTTCGTTCACAGATGAAGTATTGGAAAATGTCAGGGGGCAAGAACCATATTCTTTCACTGACGAATTCTTAGGGTACCACCAGATTAAAATCGTACCAGAAGATAGGAGTAAGACAACCTTCGCAATTGAATGGGGCTACTTTCAGTACACCATTATGTTGTTTGGGTTGAAGAACGCGTCGGCCATATTTTTGCGCATAGTTGTTGTAGCATTCAAAGAATATATCCACAATTTCCTAGAGGTTTATCTATATGATTGGACTATATTTGGATTGGTTAAGCACCATGTAGTGAGCTTACACTTGATGTTGGATACCTACCGATGACACCAAATAGCGTTGAACCTCAAGAAGTGCACATTCCTCATTCCCTTTGGGAACCTGTTGGGACATGTGGTTTGCAAACAAGGACTGATGGTAGACCCCACAAAGATTTTATTGATTATGAATTTGGAAGCGCTGCGAAGTGTCAAACAGCTGCGTGCTACCTTGGGACATACGAGATATTACAAGAAGTTCATCAAAAGCTATGCCCAAATCACCACGTTGATGGAGAAGTTTTTGAAAAAGGATATCATGTTCTGCTAGAATGGCAATTGCATGAAGAGCCTAGATGTACTAAAAGAGAAATTAGCCTCTGCAATAATCTTGGTCTTCCCAAAATGGGATGAGGAGTTTCATGTCCATGTTGATGTGTCATGTATGGTGCTAGGATCACCCTATCGCATTTGTGAGTCACAGGTTGTCTAATGCAAAAAAATAACTATTCCACAACTGAACATGAGGGATTGGATATTATTTACGCGCTCCAAAAATATTGCCACTATTTGCTAGGGGGACACTTCAAGATGTATACAGACCATTCCACGCTGAAATACTTGGTCAAGAAGCCTATGTTGGGGGGACACATATGCAAGTGGCTCTTACTGTTCCAAGAATATGATTTTGAGGTTGTTGTGAAGCCTGGATGCCTGAACACGGGACCATATCATTTGTGACACATTAAGACAAGAGAGGAACCTACTAGTTTGGAAGATGGATTACCAGACACACAACTCTTTACTACACGCGTAGTGGATGGACACTTTGAAGATATAATCCACTTTCTAACAATGGGAACTACACCAAAAGAATACTCCATCCAACAGAAGAAGGAACTGGTGGTGCACATGGCTGATTTTTCTGTCCTCGCGAAGCACCTATATAAGATGGCGAATGACGAGGTACTAGGAAGGTATGTACCTGAATTCAAATGAAGTTAGATCCTTGTGGATGTGCATGGGCTTGCTGCAGGAGGACACTATGCAAGGTGAGAAACCATGCAAAATATTCTCCATGCAGGGTTGTGGTGGGCAATCCTTCATCAGGATTCAAAAGCACACTGCAAGGCCTGTGATGTATGTCAAAGAACAGGTAACCATCACGGAGGGACAAGATGCCTTTAAATCTGCAAACGACATTGCAACCCTTTGAAAAATGGGTGATCAACTTTGTAGGATCTATCAAACCTTAAGGAAAGACAGGTGTGCAATACATTATCACCACGACAGAGTACCTGACCCGTTGGGTAGAAGCACAACTGGTAAAAGATTGCATGGCTGCCACTGTTGCGAAGTTTCTGTTAGAAAACATATTGACATGATTTGGATGTCCGAAGATCTTGATGAGCGATTGTGGTAGACATTTCCTAAAAGAAACAATTAACACGCTAATATAAAAGTTTTAGGTGTATCATCAGAAAAGCACACTATATCACCCACAAGCCAATGGGATAGTAGAAGCATTTAAGAAAATACTAGAGACTGCAGTAACCAAAGTCTGCAATGCGTAGTAGAGTGATTGGGACCTACACATACCTGCAATACTATGGGCTTATACAACAATGTGTAAGAAACTGATCGGATAGATACCTTTTCGGTTGGTATATGGAGTGGAAGCTATCATGCCAATGGAGTATATTATGCCTAATTTGCACATATCAATGTGTGCAGACCCCTGCAGCTGAGTGCACAAGGCAGGTCGAGTCTGTAACTATTGGAAGCATTAATAAAGAGAAGTTTTACCATATCTCTATGTATATTTTCCTTTTTTATGTACTATTGGGTATCAATTGCAAGTTTACTATTTATTCACTGCGCGAACTCATATGAATGTGTTGAATAAGTAAATATAATACAAGGCATTTGTTTACGCAAAGATAACTAACTTTTATAAGAGGATAGGTAAATATCTTGGGAGTGACTTAGGGAAATAGTGCAGATTACTTCTCAAGCTGCGTGAAAGCCCCACAGCCCCTGGTTAGGGCTGCGTGAAGGCAAATATATCAGGGTGTGAAAGCCAGGGAAGTGCACAAAGTAACCTAGGCATAGAGACTCTTAGTTGGACCAAATCAAGGGTGCAGAAACCTAGTTCCAGCACCCCCCCCATACTACTTCAGGTGAGACCTCAGTCCGCACTCTATGAACTATTGTCAAAAGGGTCAGTAGTACAGGATTTGTTTGGCTAATTAACATTGAACCTAGGTGAGGCCCCTACAAGCCAACACCTGTCATGATTATTGGCACTCCTAACAAGATGGCAATTTCCTTGGTAGTAAAATAGACCATCCTCACCTCAAAAATGTTTAGGTAGTTACAGCTCTTGTTCAACCCTCTCCATTATAAAACAACTACTATTATGTAGAAGCTTGAAAAAACAAGTAAAAAAGAAAAATACAGGAAATAAAAAATAAAAAATAAAAGTATTCCAAACAATGTCATATTTGAAAAACAAACCTCTGTTTCATCTAACAAGTTCCCTTCATCCTTGTACAAAAATCCATAGTGCATGAGAGCACAAGCATTCTGGGGATCAAGTACAATAACTTCAGCAAAGAATTCAAATTCCTTCACAAAGAGACCTTACATTTGGAGACATTTGCATTGAGATTGGTAGGCTCTATTTCCATAATAATTCCATAGAGACAAAGTGCATTTGCAAACTTACTCATCAATCACATTATATTGGCATACGACAATGCATCCTTTCCTTGAAACCTTATAAGTGATGAGGATAAAGGGGATGAGGCAAGAAGAGGACTAGAAGTAGAAGTAGAAGTAGGGCTGGTACTAGAAGGACTGCTCATTGAACTATGGCTCATCGAATGATGACTCACTTCTCCATTGGAATTCTAAGGAAATGGCTTACTCAAGTGCTCATTGTCGCCTACAAAATCTCCCTACACCCTTCCAACATTCAATATTTGAGATTGGAGAGATTGAGTGACATGAGGTCATTTCCATGCCATAGCTGGATCCATTCCACTCTTCAACGCTCCTAGTTTTCCATGATGCTCCCCTTCACAACCCTGATCAATCAAAATAAAAATGAAAATTCCAATGGTTACAGAGTTATTTCAGAAAGCCAAGGCTGATGACAGACCATATTCCATTTGGGTAGGTTGATTCTACAACTACCTACAACAGGTGGAACTACGAATTTGTTGTAAGATTACAATTGGGCCTAGCTAGCTCTTGCCCTCATTTATGAAAAGCTACCTATGCTTTTTATTCTTCTACTTGATCAATTGGATATGGAATTGAATCACCTGGAACAAGGGTAGATTCCACGACTCATATTCCCTAATCTAGTCTGTTGTTCCTACTTTCTTCATTGCTCCCTCCTCCCTTGCTGCCCCCTCCACCTTTCATGTTGCTGGCTTGGATGTTGGTTCAATAATTTGAACTAGAATAAATCCTGTAGAGCCAAGAATGCATAAAGATATGGAGGCAACACCTGCATAGGGATAGAAAATAAATCATATAGTAACCCTGCTGAAATCCATTAAACTAAGATTTCGGATGATAAGATTTACATAATGGTAGTGCAAGACAAATTCTGATGGCTACTCGTTCTCCTAGGAAAAACAACAAAACTCTTGAATTCCAGCCAAATGCATTGAGGGAAATATAAAATGATTTTGAAATATTAAAGCTCCCTCCCACCAAATCAATAAATGCGTGGAGCGAAATATAAAAGAAAAAATAAAGAAAAGTTAGTGATCACTAAAAAGAGGTAAAAATAAGGTGGGATAAAGCACACGGTAACAAAAAGGGTTTTCTTACCTCTTCACCCACAATGAATGTTAATAGCCGAAAATATGACTTCTTATGTTCAAGATGTTAATAGAAAAAAAGGAACATTTCCTATTTTCAAGTCTTTATTACATATTGATATACATCTCTTCTCATTCTATATCTATATCTATGTATACTCATATATTTAATGTGAAAAACTAAATTATGGTGAAAATGTGGTTGTGGTGATAATTGTTTAGAAGAAAGAAAGAATGAAATATATATATATATCTATATTATATATATATATATATATATAATATATATATATATATAATAATATATAAAAAGGACATTGACCAAGTTAATATATGTTAATCATTTTATTAAAATGATGGGAAACTTCTATGTTGGTTTAGTAGTGTTTTGCTTGTTTTTTAACATTTGAATATATGACCTTTTAAAGTGAGTAGAATGTTGAAACTCAACTACAATGATAGGCTATCAAAATAATAATTGAAAAATAGATTTCAATGTTGTCTATCCAGTAGACAAAATGCATATATTTTAATCCAATTTTGTGGGGAAAAATAAAATTTAAGGCTTTGATTAATCTAACGTTATTCATGTTTTTTCTGAGGTTTTAAATCCAATTAAAGATCCTTAAACACTTTTAATCATGGTAGGGCCATGATAAAAACTATGATCCTTGTGTAATAATAATCCATGATTGAATTCCATCCTAAATCGTGGCTATAAATTATTACATTTTTCATGTTATTTAACATATGCCATAAATGGCTAGAGTTCAATCTTTGATAGATATCAAATAATCAATCATTATTTTCAATCATCCCTTAGGTTTGATCTCTAATAAGGTAAGAATAATAATCTACCATAATATTTCTAACACCAAATAATATCATGAAATTGATGGGCCATGGATGTGGCCATGATATTTCTAACACCAAATAATTATGGCCTTAGTTCTAGTAATCATTTCAATGTTGAAAGAACATGGGGGGGAGCGGGGGGATGAATTTTACACATCTCCCATGCAAGAATAATGACATTACCTATTGATTATATCATAATCTTCCCTAATTTTAGTGGAACTTAAGGATAACATGTGTAGACTTTAATCCAAATTTCTATTTTAAATCAATGTTATGGCACACTAGTAGGGTACAGATGGCTACCTTAAGGTATTAATTTATGTCATTTGGGAGATGTTGAGGAGACCATGGGTAAACTTTGGTCCATATATATGTGGGAAAGGGTTGTGTTATGTGTGCATTGCACATTCAACCACTACCTCTAAATGTTTGCTTTGTTTCCTATGCTCGTAATGTACATTCAAACTAGATAAACAAATTGGTATCTAAGTTTAAAACTAGTATCTTAAGTTCAATGGATATGACCCTGATAATAAAAAATGTAGATATGTGTGAAAAGTTAAGTCTTAAACTAAAGAAATATCTCATATACTAATTAACCAACACTTCTCCTTGCAGGTATTCTTCATAATGTATTTGATCCAATTGTATTCCCACTCCCATTTTAGATAACATGTCAACCTTTGAATTTAATTCCATGTGAATGTGATAAAAGGATATAACCCTGGAGATTCTAACAAGTTCCCTAACTCTAGTCATCCACAGATCCAATAAATAAGTGTTTAAGGAAGTATAACCTTTCAACCAATCTATAATATCCTTTGAATCCCATATCACTTGTAAGTTTAGATTGCTAAAGTAATACAATTAAAATGACTAACATAAACGACAAATTTGTCTTATTGTAGTATTTGTTAGGTAGTTGTATTTTTGTTCCTAAACTAAATTAGTCATTTATGTTACTCATTTTTAGTTATATTACTTATTAGCTAGTCATATATTTTAACATGAGACTAAATTAGTCATTTATGTTGTCATTTTTAGTTGGGTCACTTGATATTGCTCATTTTTGGTAGCATTTCACTTTAAAAGGTTGTGGTGACTAACTTTTTTAGTAACCTAGTCACCAATTTCTCATTTTTTATTAGTGCATAGACCAACTCATAGATTGTGAATACAGTAGTGGTCTTCCAAGTGGTATTGTAGGCCCAGGTGGCCTCAACTACTCTATCTGCCCAATCTTATCTACTGCTTCTAACCACTTTGGTCATAATTACCTCCAACGCTCTACTAGTCACCTCCACTTGCCCATTAGCTTGTGGGTGATATGGAGTGGATGTTATATGCTTGAGCTTGTGCTGGCTTAACAAGTCTTCATGGCTTATCGATATAACTTCCCTTAATTAGATTTTATACCTCTACAAAGGTCTACGACTATCTTTCACAGACCCTAAACAGGTGAATCAACCACTCATGCTGATCCAGGTGGATATTGGTGGCCACTACCCAATTCCAGTACTTGGACACCCACCATTGTTTCTTTCAATTTTTTATTTTCCTTAATTGTAACACAATTTACTAGTTTTAGCAGTTTTTCAGGTCCTAAACTTCCGAAGCCATTTTGAGGCCCTAAATGACATTTTTTTGGCAATCTACTACCAGTGATTTTCTCTCTATTTTTTTCTATTTTTTCATAGTCCTTAGAGAGATATTTCTAATGGGTTATCATGCACATCAAATGTAGATAATATGACCAAGTTGTGACCCCGGGAAGTTGGTTGTCCAACTCACCTCAATGAGGCCCATAAATGCTTGGTGTTACATATCCTCGAGTTAGGGTTTTGGTTGTTTAAGGTTTGATCTTATTGTTCAATAATAAAAAGGTCCCTGAGTCTCATTGTAACACAGCTTAGAGGTATGCAGCCACCACATCTCTTCTCAGAGATAAGCTACCATCGCCCGAGCTAGTCGTATTTCCATTCTGTTTGTAAGCATATTTCAATATTTGATATCAATGAAATGAAGTGTTATTTCTACTACATCTTTGTATTTATGGTTGTATCTGTAATTCGTTGCATTCCTGTTTAAATCTGGATCAGTGGTATCAGAGCAGTCTACTCTTTCTCTTTTTTTCTTTGCATGTCTCCAATGAGGTCGGGATATAAGGAGTTAGGGCTTCAACTGGTCGAACGTTTGCGAGACCAGCCTCGAAAATCTCGACAACATCCAATGGCGGATGAAAAGAAAGATGAGGGGGTAGGAGATCCTATCAAAATCGTGCTCAAGGAAACCCTCGAGCAACAAAGCAATGTGATAATGGACAACTTTGCCTAGATCCTTCAGCGACTACCCAGGGGCAAAGCATCTACTTCCGACAGCTACTCTGGAAGTGCCACACCCTTTAAGGTACAAGTTAACTTTGAAATTCCCATATTTAAGGGTTAGATAGATGCAAATGCTATAGATAAATGGTTAAATCTGCTAGAAGGATATTTTTTTGTTCATGATTTTTCCAACCGGGAAAAGATCACCTTTTCACTTATCAAACCAGCACCCATTGTCAAGGACAAGTGGGAGACCTAATGTGAGTAGAAGGATGAAAGTACAAACTCACTGTTTTTAGCCACAACCACTTGGAACTCATTCTGGGATGCCATCAAGGAGAGGTACCACCTTGTTAGAAGCTATGAGGATAAATACATAAAGTGGACAATGCTGCAACAAGGAAGGGACCAAGATGTGTCGATGTTTACTGATGTTTTTCATACCCTTCACATGAAGTTGGGTATCAAGGATTCTAAGAAGCATTTGTTTCTCAAGTACCTTGGTTGCCTACATAGGTACATCTAGGATGAGATGGAATTCCTAGACATCTCCTCGCTCGACATGACATATCAATATGCGGTCAAGATCAAGTAAAAGTTTAAACATAAGAAGCGAGACTTTGGATCTGCAAATTTGAAGCAAGGGAAAGGTGCCCCAAAACTGCAGAACAAAGGACAAAGACAAGGTGGGGTGGCCGAGGAAAGCCTGCCAAATCTGCAAGAAACGAAAAACACCATGAAGCTGAAGAAGGACATGGGAAAGTGGTGTGAGTTCCACAACATCTCCACTCACAACGCAAGTGAGTGTCGAGCCAAGCAGTCACTGGTGGCCATGCTAAAGGCTTTGGAATCAGATGCATGTTATGAATTTGAGTCAGAACCTGATAAGGGGAATGACAAAGGGAAGCAGATTATCGATGCAGAGCCCAATGCCACCATTGCCATCATGAATATCCAGAAGGAGGAACCCGAAGATCCAAAGGAGGAGAAGCACCTCTTCCACTCCTAGATGTGGGTAAAGGGTTCCCCACTATATTTCATTTTCAGCAGTGGAAGCCAAAAGAACCTTATTTTGGAAAAGGTTGTGAAGTGGCTAGGCTTACTGAACACAACACATCCACAACCGTACACCATCTGGTGGCTTCACCAAGGATGGGTCTTCGCATGAGCCAGCAGTGCCTCCTTCCATACAACATCAAGCCCTTCATGGATGAGGTATTATGTGACGTTGCTCCCCTTGATGTTTGTGATGTATTATTAGGCCAACCATACTTATAGAAGTGACATGTTGTGTATGAGTCAAGGCCTCATGTTGTTATTGTTACTTTGGGAAATAATTTGTACAGGATATCGAAGGTAGCATTGCCTACCACCATCTCTTTGGTTACTTAAAAAAAAAATGCAGTAAGCTCATTTCCAAAACAGGGAAATTTTCTTTCCTGATGATACGCCCTTAGGGAAAGAAGAAGATGGTTGCCATGAACTCTAAACAGGGCCCCTCCACATGGCAAAAATAGATGGACAAGGTCATGGAGGAGTGCGAGGACATATTCACCTCCCCCACAAGGGTGCCTCTGCACCGTTAGGTCAAGCACTCCATCGACCTATCCCCAGGTGCGTCGCTACCCAAGTAACCAATCTATTGGTACTCCATTATGGAGAATGATGAAATCAAGAGGTAGATTTAGGAGCTGCTGGAGAAAGGTCACATCCGTCTGAGTTCATCACCCTATGGGAGCCTGATCGTGTTGGTACAAAAGAAGGATGGGACTTGGCGACTTTGTATTGATTATCAGGCGATGAATGAATTCACTATCTGAAATAGGTACTTGATCCCATGGATTGATGACCTTTTGGACCAATTGAAGGTGAAAAAATATTTAAGCAAGATAGACTTGAAGTCCGGCTATCACCAAGTACCATCCAAGCCGTCTGATGTGTGGAAGACTACCTTCAAAGCCAAGGAGAGCCTTTTTGAATGGTTGGTTATGCCTTTTGGGTTGAAGAATGCTTCTTCAACCTTCATGAGGCTAATGGATGACATCTTGTAGCCATTCACCAAGTCATTTGTAGTAGTATACTTGGATGACATCCTGATCTATAGCCAAAGTTGGGAAGAGCACCTCCACCACATCCAATAGGTTCTCCAAATGCTGCAACAACACAAGTTGTGTGCCAATTTGGAGAAATGCACTTTTGGTATGACCCAAGTTGAATATCTGGGATAAATTATTGATGAATGAGGGGTGCATGTGGATACAACCAAGATCCAAGTCATTCAGGATTGGCTAGGCCCAACCACTCTAATAGAGCTCTATAGCTTTCTAGGTCTTGCCAATTTTTACCATAGGTTCGTGTTGGCATTCTCTCATATCACTTGGCCCTTGAGTCAAGTCACCAAGGGAGGAGCAAAAGAAAAATTATTTTGGTCTGGATCTCAACAGAAGGCATTCGCAGAGTTGAAACATCGGCTCTGCTCTGCACTAGTGCTCACTCTACTAGACTTGCAACAACCATTTGAGATTGAGACAGATGCCTCTGACTATGCTATTGGGGTAGTCCTTACTCAACAAGAGAATCTAGTGGAATATCATAGTGAAACGCTTTCAAACACAGTCCAAAAGTATCCCACTTATGACAAAGAGATGTATTTCGTTGTGTAGGATTTCCAACAATGGAAGAATTACATTTTGGGGAAGGAAACAGTCATCCACATAGACCACCGACCCCTGCAGTTCATATAGATGCAAGGGAAGTTGCAGAATGATGACCATCAAAACTCGACCACATACCTACAGCAGTTCCATTTGAATATCAAGTATAAGAAGGGTAACACCAATAATGTTGCAGACTGCCTCAGCTGACCACCGATCATGTTGTTAACCACCGTGCTCAACTCTTATGGGCACGAGACTTCTAATTTGCAACTTCTCTAGAAAAGCGACCCAAAGTTTAGCCACACATACCAGAGGCTCTTGGAGGTTCATCAAGTTCTAGATTTTCACCTCCAGGATGCTCTGCTATGCCACTTGAGACACCTTTGTGTTCCTTCAAGCAAGTGATCCAAGATAAGTTGGGAAGCCCACTATAGTCGGGCCGCTAGGCATTTCGTGGTCGAGAAAACAATGGCAGTACTACAAAAGTATTTCTACTAGCCGAATCTTCGATAGGATGTCGGGAAGTACATCAGATCCTACATTGCCTATGCCATTGCCAAACTAACCATCAAGAAGCAAGGCCTCTATTCTTTTCTGCCTACCACTAGTCGACCTTAGGAATCCATCTCCATGGATTACATGTCAGGCCTTCCTTCTACTAAGCATGGAAATGACTGTGTTTTTGTGGTTATCGCAAGCTCCATGTTTTCACACTTGTCTTCAAGTTGCACCATCAAGTTCATATTCGTGATTACTTTCTTTACTTCTAGAATTGTTTTGGTCCTATCACTTATGAAAATATCTTCCAATTCTTGTTTTTTCTTGGAATTTATAAACTTAATGATTTCATTGGCCTCCTCTAGTTTGCTACCAATTTCTTCCTTAACATTTTGAATAGCTTTAGTTGCTTCCTTGATTAAATCCTTCTGCTCAAAGATGACATTGATGGATGGCCAAATATTATTAACAAAGTTAATGATATTGGCCCACAACTACTGCTTTTCTTGGGCAAGTGATTCTTTCAATGTCAATTCCTTCTCTAACTTTTTTATTCTCTCAATCAGTCTATTTGACTTTTGTGTTTCATCGTCATGCATGATTTGAACTAGCTTCTTTTCATCCTCTAGAGTTTTTATTTTACCTTTAAGTCTATTTATTTCATTTGTTTGGATGGACATATCCTGCATAGCTTTGATTAATTTACCTGCTTCATCACTAGGATGAGCTGCTACTATAGATGATTCTAGAACTGATGTAGTTGTTGATGTAGTGGGAAGCGTTGTAGCTACTAGAACTATTGTGGCTATTGGAGCTACTAGAGTAGAAGGAACTGATGTACTAAGTGCAGGAATAATAGTGACAACCACTGCTTCCATGCTAACCTTTTTCTCCTGCACTAACTTACCCATCTCATTTTCGATTTCTATTAATTGAGCAGTTAACTGAAAAATGAGGTTCATCATCTCATCTCTTTGGTTTTGATTCTCTAAAACTTCCTTGGTTTGTGGATGTTCAGTAGGAGGCAATTTTAGCTACTTCTTCAATGTAGCAATGTCTGCATTCTTTTTCTTAATGAGTTCTTTTGCACCTTTGACATTATTTGGATCATATCCCTTTTCAATAACCAATTCTTCAATGGATATAATTCTGTTATCTTTAGCCTGTGAGGATTCTTTCTCTAGTTTCAACTGTACTTTTACATTTTCCAAATAATTTTGAAAATTTTGGGAACTCATAGCTTTGTCAGTCATAGTTGAGTATAGAATTTCTCCAGCTTGCTTATGAAATTCTATTTGGTCTATAGGCTGAAAATCTTTGGCATGAATCTCATAATATGTCTTTTGTAATCTGCTAATGACTTAGGATGCTGTATTGTGGGCTACAAAAAGGTCATCTGCATTTTTCCTATCTCGTAATAAAATGCAGAAAGTGATCTGTTGTGGCCACCAGGAGTCTGCTTCAAGTATTTTGAATATATTTCATCTTTTTTTTTTCATTTTTGGCCTTAATATCCTTGTATATCCCTTTGATGTCCATTTCCCTACATATTGGTTCACCTGAAGAATAGATTTCAACACTATGCTTCTTCTCAATGATCTGAGTTCTAGAAGTTGAAGGTTGATGAGTTTCCTTTGAAACCGATCAAGGTGCATTTTCTTTAATCACAATGTATGTATCAATGATGTCAATTGTATCAATTTCTTCTTTCTCATCTACTGGATTCAACTTTGTTGTTTTTCTATACATAATTTCAAATTTTCTATTTGTTGTATCTTTGTTTGAGCAAGAACCTTCTTCTCTAGTCCTTTTTACATTTTTGTCCTATAGGGCTGTAATATGTAGAATGGAACTAGTGTCTATCTTCTCCTGCATATCTAGTAAGGTGTTTTCCATCCACTCTCACTGGTTGGCATATCTTTCAATCTCTGATCTGGACTCATGCATAAAAGGGCTCAATTTAAACTTAGGTCTTAGTCTGTTTATGACACCTAAAGGATCATACTTCCTTTTGAAACTATCACTGAACTTCATTTCTTGTAAACAACTTTCTAATTCCTCTCCAACCTCCCTATTATTGCAGATAAAAGGACCAAGCTGGTTCTTTATTTTAAATTATGTTTTTTTCCTGGCTTATAGAAAATTAACATCATCTGAATTTATGATCTACCTGATATACTCTAATGCAAATATCCTCATGGGGAGATATTTGGGCAACTTATATGGAGTGAGTTCACATCCATACACCCTTACTTCAGTGTGGTTCTAGTATAAATACCAGTATCCTATTCTATTGTGTTTGGACAACTATAAAACTTTCTTTATCTCATCACTGACCCTGGGTTGATTTCTACTGCTTAGCATGTTAACCACTGGGTGAACAAATGAATCAATGAAATCATTGTAGCTGAAAACAGTGGAATATTTTTGGATTAATGGTGTCCAAAAGATAATAGATTTAGGATGGCCCTTAGTGTCCAGTTTTTGGATGTTAACTGTAAACCTTTCTGACTAGAAGTATAGAAACATATGGAACAATACTGAAGAGTATTTGAATACTCTTTCATATTGCAATCTGACCAGTTGATCATGGATTATGTCTGCTAAGAATTGTGCAAAATTGAAAAATGTAGCTAGAGGGTTGCCTGGAAAAAAGTAGAAAGGAAGCCAAGTATAGGCTCATCTACGTGTTCATCAGTGGTATATCCTAGAATATAGGATAGCATGGTTACAATCTATCTAGCCCTCTTAGAGAAAATGGTGGCAGAATATGGAGGGATGTTTGTAGGAACTTGGACCTTTTCTAGGAGGAAAGTCAGAAAAATTTGGGATCTCTTGGGTAGGTCCAAATTTAAGTATAGATCAAGTAGGTTTTCAATAGAAGATGGGGTTTCGTTAGGCTTTGGCTGGATCTACAACATTTCATTTATTGATCTTGTAATGATTGTGAACAAAATTTGCTGGTCGGGAGAGACTATGGCTCTTTGACTTGGGATATAACAGAGTTGGCATAGGTGGATGATTTTAGGGAACTGATATACCTGTGGGAACAAGTATTTGGGTAAATTTGACACCCATGGCTGAATATCATCTTTCTGGTTTAGGAATTTATCTTTGCTCTAGGAGTGGAGTTTTAATAGATTGCTAGGGGAGGTTGTGTCTTTGATCTAGAAATATCTATTGGCCAATGGGAGGTGTCCAATATCTACGTTACGAGTTTGCAGGGGTTTTGCATCTACAATGATTTAGGAAGCCATAAATTTATTTATTTTATTCAATTTATCATTATCTGGCTTAAGAAGTAGGCTTAGGACATCTAGGATAGTGTGAAAAGATGAATATAGTCTGCAAAAGAGGGTTTTCGATGCAACAATGACTTTCTTTAGGTTGGCAAGGCTTTTAATTAGTTTAATTGATTAACCTATTAAAATTGTTGTGCAAAGCTTAAGTACATGCCCTTGGCCCTTCAAGAATACCTGGAAAATGAAGCTTTGGTATGCAGAAGGGTTCTCTAGGGGTAGCAGAGGCTTTCTGAGGCTTCAATGGTCTTGATGTTGCATCAAATTGGAGTCTGGAGTGTCTTCTGGTTGTAAATGGCTTAAAACAGTTGAGCAGATTTGGGCTTTAGAATAGGTTGGTAGAGATTCTTTCTAAAACTGCAAACATAATAATAGTGAAAATGTTGGAAAGGGTGTTTTTTCATTTTTAACCAATGATGGTTAAATTTTTGGGCACATGGTTAAGTTTGAATAGCAAGTGATTTCATTTGATGCAAGGAGGTGGTATTATGGTTTATCGCACCACTTGTGAGTGGTAGGGTGGTATTTTTTTAGACGACACGATACAACATGAGGCTGCCATGTAGCAAAAAGGTGAGTGGGCAAAACCGCTAGTCTCGTGAGCTTTTGGGATGTTAAAGGTCAGACGTTGGAGCACGTAATATGGGATGTGGGCCGTTGGATCTGGAGGTGGGTGATCGGAGGGTTATCACGTGGTGGAGTTGTGAGGGATGAGTCAGGTATTTGATTGGCAGGGCCCGAGGATAAGTGATGTAGTGGTTATTACATTTATACAAAGGTTTTGTGAGTGTCAGGGAGTTAGGAAGTGGGGGGCTTGAGTTTAAATAAAATAAGTCTTCAATTAAACTTTATCAAGCATTTTTAGTAAAGGGGAAGGGGATTTTGAAAGGAATAACGGTTTTAGGAGGGGAAAAATGTTAGGGAATGAAAAGTAGTGAAGGGGTAATGAAGGGAAATTAATAAATTAGACATATAAGGGGTTTAGTGAAATGAGGGGAAATTAGTGAATGAGCTTTAGTATTCAGGCCTAAAATTTTATAGAACTTTTTAGGGTAAATGCCCAAAGTAATATATGACTTTTGTGAATGTCTTCTTTCATTGATAATTCCTACTACACATGAAACATAGGATTAAGCATGATGAAGTTGCATTTGAGCTAGCAACCTTATGCATTCCAAAACTTCTTTTACCTACCCTTTATTTACCCTAGCATTTTTTCTCCATTTATTAGGTGTATTTGAGCTTGTTGACCCTTTATTATAAGAAAAATATCTAATTATAATCTTATAATTTCCAATGGCTCAGATTAAACTGATGAGCTCATTATTATTCTCTACCTAACTACTGATTTGCGAAGATTAAATAGTTTGGCTAGATCTTTATTCTCTCTCTATCAGCATGAAATTTAAAGCATGAATGAGTCAAGATTAAACTATTTGACCATCATGGGTTGTGGCATTTTTGACAAGCTGCACACAATATTATTTTGCAAAGAAAATTAAAAATCAGTGGCATTTGAATTTGCATCACTTTCTTTTTTGATCCTTTTCTTTCAGTCCTTCAATTTTTCTTTTAGGACTTCACCCTCTTTACATTTTTTATTTTTAACATGGGAAATTTTTTTTTCAGAAAGAAAAAATATGTATAATATTACGTGAATAATCATAGTAAATTCAAAATTATGAATCCTATTATTTTAGGACCCTAACAGTGGCTCCACATGGGGATGGAATTTCCTGGTGAAATGTCAAGAACTTTAATATCAGTAGCCTTTGAATCCTTGATTTTTCTTGCCTTGTAACTGCCTTTCTGTGATCTACTTTATTCATAAATATGATGCTACACCTTTCAAAGATTAGGGTCTTCTCTTCGGGCTTCAAACTCAAAAGGTAATCATCCAATCCAATCTAAACTTTGCAATGTTATGTACAATGAGAAGTAAACAAATGAACTAATGTTAATCCGGGGAAAAGTAATGTTTTAGCATTCTACCATTGATTGGTCCACCTGGTAGATCTGTTCCATCTAACTACTTCAATAAAAATGCATTGTTACCTCCGTAACCATAAATGATGTAAGGGCCTTGCCATAGGATATCAAATTTTCCATGTTTACCTTTTTCTTCTCTTTTGGAATCCCATTTGAGTAATTTTTCACCTATGTAAAAATCATCAGCTTTGGCTTTCTTGTAAAAAAACTTCTTGCTTTTATCTTGGATCACATGGGATTTATCATAGACTTCTTCCTTGATTTGTTGCGAATGTATTATCTGATTTATCATCCTTTAGATATCATTGGATTCTACCTGTAGTTCTTGGATCATCTTCATCACTGGTACTCCTAAAGAGGATGGAAAAATAACATCCATTCCATATACTAGTTGATAAGGAGATGTACCAATATAGATTTTTGTAGTTATTTTTTCTACCCATAAGGAATTAACCCACGTTTTGTTCTAGGTCTTCTTATTGTCTTCTAAGAATTTCTTGATGATATTAACAAGGATTTTGTTTGAGGATTCTGCAAGTCCATTACCTTGAGGGTAATAGGCTATGCAATGGCCAATGGTAATTTGGTATCAGTTACAAAAGTCTACCATTTTCTTGGATTTGAATGCAACAACAATATTAGTGATGAGTTTTTGTGGGCATCTAAATCTAGAAAGGATGTTTTTCTCAAGGAATGGAATGATGATAGAATATGTGGCTTGTCTTGAAGGGATGACTTCTGTCCACTTAGTGAACTAATCAATGGCTGTCAAAATCCATTTATGTTGGGTTGAGGAGGGGGGTTGAATTTCACCAATGAATTCTAGACCTCATTGCTGAAATAGCATTTTTGTGGAGATAGGTTTGAGGGGTAAACGTAATAGTTTTTTCTTATCTTCAAAGATTTGGCATTTGTGAGAGGAGGTTACATCTTTTCTGACATCTACGAAAATGGTGGGCAAGTAAAAACCTACCCTTAAAATCTTATCAACAATTGTTTTCTAGTATAGATGTCCCCCACAATCCCCTACATGAAATTCCTGCATGGCTTTGTCAACTTCTTTTGTCAATAAACAATTTAACAAAATGCCCCCATTATCTTTCCAAAATAAAACATTGTCTAAGATACAATATTTCATTGCTTTCATCTTTAGGAATCTACTTTTAGTTCTAGAGAAACCAAGAGGAGCTTGTAGGTTAAGTAAAACAAAAATAATGTCTCCATAATAGGGTGAATCTATGAAAGCTTCCTTGATTTGTGGAGTCACCATCTCTTCCTGATGATCTATAGCAGCAATGAAATTTATATCTAAGGCTCGACAGTTCAATTTAGCCATGAGTTTGGCTAAACCTTGACCTTTAATCAATTTTGTAGGCTTGATCTCAATGTCATATTCTAGTGGTGGCAATCCATTTGCCTCTTTTTCCATCGGGCCCATTCTAAGTTAGAACGCCCTTTACAACTGAGTTTGGAACATATGCTATTATGTGAGAGTATAGAATATATACTCTGAAATCCTTTATGGGTTTCACTAAAGAAAGGGCTTGTTTTTCCATTATATTATACTTTAGTGTAGCATCTTTCAAAGCTTTACTGAAGAAGGCGATGGGTTTTTCATAACCCTCATTATTCTTTTGCAACAAGACTACCGCAATAGTGTGTTCTAAAGCAAATGAAAAAATTATGAAGTCTTTTTTTAAATTAGGACTTATGAGGACATGTGTTTTAGTAAGAGCTTTTTTTATTACTTCAAAAGACTTCTTAGCCTCTACTATTGACTTAAGTGTTGAATCCTTTTTTAGAATGTTATTCAAATATCTAATTAGTTCTGCTAAGTTAGAAATGAATCTTCTAAGAAAATTTGTTTTACCTAAGAATGATTGTAATTCTTTAATGTTCCTAGGATGATTAATGTTTAGGATTTCTTCTATTCTAGTTGGGTCAATTCTAATGCCCTCTTTTGAAATTATGTGTCCTAAGAGTTTACCTTCTTCTAGTCCAAAGAGTGACTTTTTAGGATTCAAAGAAATGCCAAATTTTCTACATTTAATAAAAACTCTTCTTAGATGATCTAGATGTTCATTATATGATTTGGAAAACACTGTGATATCATCTTGGTAAAAGACTAAAAATTCATGTATTTCTTTTGCAAAAGGTATGTCCATTGCTCTTTGGAATGTTGCTCCAGCATTCATCAATCCAAAAGTAATTTTCAAATACATGAAAGTACCCCAGGGAGTGGTGAATGTAGTCTTTGCTTGATCTTCGGGTTGAACTAAGATTTGGTTCTATCCAGAAAATCCATCAAGTAATAAGATTTTGGATGACCCTACTACCCTCTGGAGAATGTGGTCCATTTTAGGGAGGGGATAGTTATCCTTCAGTGATACTTTGTTCAAGTTTCTGAAATCAACATAGAGTATGATTTCTCCTATTTTATTTCTAGTGGTGACTAAATTAGAGACCTAATCTGAATATCTAATTGGTGCTATGATTTGGGCCTCATGCATCTTTTTTACATCTTTTTCTATCAATGGCATAAGAACTGAATTAAACCTCCTAATACTTTGTTGAAATGGTTTTTGATCTTCTTTGATGGGTATTTTATGTTGAATAATGCTGGTGTCATAAGATTTGAGGTCTTCATAACTCTAGGCAAAGACATCTTGAAATTATTTAAACAAACTTATGTATTTTAGCTTTTCAGCTGGAGGTAATGCTTTGGATAATTTAATAAGCTTAGGTTTTTCTTCTATTCCTATATTAAATTCTTGTATGTCTGATCTTAAAGGCTCTATTTTTGGTTTTCTAGCTACATCATTTGAATCAAACAAATCTTCTAATGGAGCTAATCCCTTGGGCAAAAGGTTATTTTTAAGGTTTAAAATCTCAGAATCATCATTGACTATTTCTTTTATTTCTACTTTTTCTAAGTTATCTATTTCTACTTTGGTGAATTTAGTGGGTTTATTTACATGTAGAACATTTATATCTATATCACTATTTATGATGTCATCTACTGTACAGTCAATATCTATGTTACAGTTTTGGAATTCTCCCTCAGCATTCATAAAATCATAGATTTGAGAATCTTGTGAAAAAATCTACCAATATGTCAGATTATCAAGTATGACAGGCCTGTGTCTTACCTTTGTAGTGTACTGTTGATTGGGCTAAAAATGTAATCTGCAAGTGCTAGCAAAAGAATCCAAACTGTGAGCTTGCATGTTCCATTTCCTAGGAATAACAACAAAATCAATCTCAAGAAATTCTTTAATTAGATATATAATAGTTTCTCTATATTGGCTAAGTCTAGGATTATTTACAGAATACTCTCCTTTAATTTGTTTTATGATCAATTCCTGATTCTCCCTTGATAGAAACTCTCTTGGATCCAAGGTTTCTTACAATTTTCAATCCTAAGATTAAAGCTTCATACTTTGCCATGTTATTAGTGAATTTGAAGTTTAATCTGAAGGCATGACCTTCAGAATGATTATTTTCCATGTTATGAATCCAAATTCTTGCACCTACTCCTAACCTGTTCACCAAACCATCAAAATCTAGGTGCCACCTAGATTCATGAAATATAATATCATTGTCAGGTTCTTTATGTTCTTCTTCTAAAGTTGTGATTTCATCTTTGCCATTGTCTAATTATACAAGATAAATGAGTCCAGATCAGATTGCATGGAATAAATAGGGTAGTTATGTGGTATTTTTGAACTATTGACCATGTATTTCATCAAGGTTTCTCTGTAAAGCTTTCTCTGTTATCCAAATACAGAAATGGTAGCATATGACATGTCTAATTGTAGAGATTCTTGTAATTTTTCTCCCCATGAGCGAGATAACAACATACCATATTTAGGTGGAATATAACCAACTACTATGTCCATAACAACACTTTTTGTTGACCATTGGATTAGAGTTACAAACGGATCTTTTATCAAGTCTAAGCATTTGACTTGACTTGAATCAAAGGAAAATAGGTCCTTGTGGGGTCTAGTGATGTCTAAGTTTAATATTTCCATGACTGCTTTAGGACTTAGGCTATGAGATGCTCCTGAATCTAACATAGCATTATGCACGATTTTATCGTGAACGTTTAAAGTAATGTAGAATGGAGGAATACCCACTTGTTGATGTTTTCCATTCCCTTCTAGACCAAATAATAACCCAGGTGGATCATCATTAAGGTTTATAGCATCTTCGCCTTCACCTATGTCCAGTGTTTCAGTAATTTGTGCTTTGTATGATTCATTTTTCACCAGCTCTGTTAAAGGAACTATTATTTTCCATTTGGCTATCTTAATTTTGATATTGAATGGCACTTGAGTTTTGCCTAGTTGAATGATTTCATTTTTAGCAATTTGGGTTTGTGTGTTTTTGTCTTCTTTACCAGCATTTGGCAATTCATTTTGTGTATCAACAATTTTTCTTTCAATTTTCTTGTTTGTAATAGTTTGAGTAGCAGTTGTAGTTTGTGTTTCAGATGAACTTATGTCTACAATTTTTGGGCTGGAAGCCTCTTGAGTTCCTCTAGGTAGAATTTGTAGAACTTTGGTCACAGGAGCTTATGCTATTTTCTTAGTTTGGTTTTGGACTGATTTCTTAGTAGGAACTTCTGTGTTCATTTTTCTTCTAAGGCTATATTTTTTGTGAACTTCATAGATGGCAGATTCATATCCTTGCTTAAAGTGAAAGCACTCTCTAGATTCTAATCGTAATTGTTGTAACATGTACAATTCATGTTCTTCTTGGGTAAGAAAAATGGCATCTTCATTGTTTACTCCCATCAATTTTATCTGGGTGTCCTAGTCTTCTTCAAGCTATTATGAATCTTCAGCATAATTTTCTTGGAAAGGTGGCCTAAATTTTTGATCGGGTGTACCTTCTTTTGATTTTCCAGTATTGGAATTCTTCCTAAAGTTAGGGTTTCTAATTTGAGGTCCTTGTTTATTTTCCCACTGAGGTTTTCTTTCCATATTCTCTAATCTATCCATTAGATTTTCTAAACTTTTAGCTAAACTATCTATCTTAACATCTGAAGTGGTTGGTTCTTCCTTAATGGAAAATCTCCTCTCATTCCTCATTTTAGATCTTTTAGACAACAAGTTAGCTTCTACACTAACTGCATCACTCTGCATCTGTACTAAAGTTGGAGGGTTTCTTTCTCTAAATTGGTAATACATATCAGTGTCAAAACCATCATGAAATTTGATTAGTGCCAAGTCTGGTAGAGGTTTGATATTTGTAGGGATTGAATTATAAATGTTTTTAAACCTATTACAATAGTCCTAAACAGATTCATTGGGAGCTATTCTAATGTTTTCATATTCAGACAATATTTATAAAGGATTTTTATTTCTTTCCCATCTATTGATAAACAATCTATAGAAAATAGTTAAATAAGAAATATGACCAGTAGGTAAATATTTAAACAATTTCTTGACATCTCCTGATAGTTTTTGTGCAAATAATATCATCTATACATCTTATTCATCAATTTCATGTATTTCAAAATAATCATTCATTTTATTTACATGTTGTTGTGTAGGTATATTGACCAGTACCATAAAACTAAAAGATTTTACTTTGGTAGTCTTGGGGCATGGCATGTACTTGAGTTGGTAAGGTCAAAGGAGAATATCTAGAAGCCATGGCTAAGGTTCTAGCTTGGCTAAGAGGTAAAGTGGTTGTTCTTGAAGATGAAATTGAAGTGCTTGCAGATGAGCTTGAAGTGCTGGAAAATGAACTTGGAAGGTTAGGTTGGAGAGGAAGGTTATGTATAACTGGCTTTGTGGAATGAACTGTGGTGGATATTATAGGTTGGGTGGTACTGAATGAGGTTGTATTTATAGTTTCTAAAGGTACTATGGAGTGTTTAGATGTAGCAGTAGTTAGGGAATCCAATTCAACCAACTATTGAAAATAGGCTTCATCTATATGCCTTATCAAAGTTGAGGTTAACGCTTCATGTTTGTCAAAAGTTTCTAGAGCATGTTGGTCTAAATCAGGATGTATAGTATTCCTCTTTGATTCAACAAATTGAATAAAAGTAGGGTCTATTACAGTATCATAGAGTGAATTTTCAAATTTGGTTCAAAATAAAGAATGATCAAATGACAAATCAAATTGAATATCCTCTAAGTTTGACAACTCTTTAGGAAGTGAATTTTCTTTGATTGACTGACTAATACTTCCTTGACATTCTACTTTTCTATTTTTTCTATAGATTCTGTTAGCGCTTGGAATTCACCTAGGCTGAGATAGACAAACTCTCAAGGCTACATCAAACCATTTCACCTCGTAGCTAGCCCTACGAGGTATGAGAAGGCTCTCTCGGGTCAGATTCGGTAGATCTTTCAATATGATAAGATGACCAATTAGGATCAAATATATTAGGCTAGTAAATTGATAAGGGGGTTGATTTAAAGATTTTTGGGTTTTTGGTGGCAATTGGAGGGAGTGCAATTCAGGGTGCGGGGATTGAGCACAGTTTTTTGCAGGGGGATCTTTGGGGCAAGGTAGGAGTGAGCGCTGATGCCTTATCTGAGATGGATGATCAGGGATGATAGAGAAGGAGCTAAAGAGGGCAAACAACCATTTGAATCCTCTCTAGA